>CAICTM010000559.1:0-59749 GCA_903772945.1 Seminavis robusta
AAGATTTTGAGGAGAGGTTCCAGGTCGGACCCACCTTATACCCGGCCTTTGGAAGGAAGACCTCATCTCTTTCTGGCCATGGATGTGGAGCCCAGAATCTGATACCCTGTATCACAGGGAAGGATTGATCTGGACCCCCTACGAACGCATCAACCCTGGAAGACGCCGTGCACACTATCGGCGATCCACAGTTCCTCGCACATGGACAGTACCACATCAACCCAACATTTAAGCTTCAACTCCCATCACCAGTCTCCCCTCCGCACCTACCCACACATCAATTGTTTACAGAACAGCATCAGTGGTACGTAACGTTGTGCAAGCCCCGCCCAACGCACCCGAACTGGTCCATACTTTTCAAACCACTCCCTCGTGCCACTCCGACCAATGAATCTACTCTGACAGTTGACGACTCCAACCCTCTGCGACTCTCCGACAGTGACGATTCAACAGTGACGACATCTGCCTCGGACCAGCAACCACCCCTTTGCTCCCAATCCCTCCAAGTGCCTCTGCATCAGCTCCCCAGTCAGACTCATGGCGCTAAAGAACACTTCGCTTTAACCCGATGATGGCTCCAGATTGCGAAATCCTCTTGGACTGGCTCGGCCATTCAGGTTAGCGACGGCCCCTACAAAGATTCTTTGGCACTGGCAATTTCGTCCTTGAAGGAGCAGACCACAAGGGACGATCAACGGCCAGTTCTCTGTCCTCAGGTTCCCCGGTGACCATTCTTCCCTTCGAAGTGAACTGGCAGGTATTATTGTGGGCACTCATCGTTATGCGAACCATCTGTATTCTCCATGAATCACTATGGATGCATCACAGATTGGTTGTGATGGCCAAGCAGCCCTCACTGCCCTTGAAACCCTCTTCAAACCCGCAGTGCAATAGCAAAGACTTTGACCTCCGTGTTGAGGGCCGAGCTGTTATCGATGAGATCAGGGAACTGGGGATCGACGTTCAGTTCCGATGGGTTAAAGGCCACCAGGACGACAGCCCTCGAGCCCTCCGCATCCTCCCCCAGGACATGTTACAGGGAACCCGACTGTACCACGGCTGCCTCGACCGCTGGGCAATCCTGAACATTGAAATGGATACTGCTGCCAAATCCCAGTGGACTCAGGATCACTCCGTCCCGTGCCCTAATTTACCCTTCACCAACGAGCGCGTCATCTTCCGGCACAAGGGTAAGAAACTAGCCCGTTTTCACCCCCGTGAGATGCACGAGGCCCTTTGGGAAACAAAATCAAGGCACACTGGAAGCAGCGCGAGGAAAGAGTTCTTAACGTCGTCTATTCCGAAGCGGATTGGACAGAGCGCTGGGACACTATCAACTGGGAGGCAATGGGTAGGGCCATGAGAAGGCACCAATTGGCATCCAAAGATTCATCACCAAACATGCAACAGGCCACTGTGTGTAGGACGCCAGCTGCAACGCCGCCAATGGCAGGCTCACAGCGATTGCCCACGGTGTGGAACAGCCGACGAAGACACCCTCCATGTGCTACGCTGCCAAGACCCAGCATCCATCCAAAAGTGGAACCAGGAGATTTCCAAGCTGAAAACTTGGTTGCACAAGCGCCACACAGACCCCATGATGACCAAGCAGATCTGACCCAACTCCATCACTGGCAAAAGGGACACAACACCTCTCTCTGGATGGGATCTGGAACTCCTAGCACTGTAAACGGACTCCGTGCACAGGCCAAACTGGGATGGTGGAATTTCTACTTGGCAGAATCGCAACTCCTACTTTGCACTGCCCACGAGCTCCACTTACACTCCATTGAGAAAACAAGGTGATGTCACCAGCTGGGCAACTGCCTTGGAAATGAACTGTGGATGCTTCACTCCGCATGTGGGAGCACAGAGAACGATGCAGCTACACGGTGCAAAACCAACTCCCACCCAACTCTCCCACCTCTGCCACCCTCCGACAGGAAATACCTGAAAGAGTACTCCAAAAGTTGATGCCACATTACCTCACACGACGGCTGGCGCCTCGACTTGACTAAGAGAAATAAACTCAACCTGTCCTCCCAAAACCTCCGCTGGCTCGAAACTAATCAACTGGCTAGGGCTGCCCATGGACGACTTCGCACAACCTATCCACCCGCCGCACAACAACAACAACTCAACAATCAAATTGCACACCCTACACTCCCAAACTGGCCGAACCACTACAAATTGGAGTACACATGCTTCAAATCCTGGGTATTGCCTTGGCGCTCCAGGTGCTGCCCTTGCCAGCTTCTCCTGCACGAGAGTGTCAGCATTGTCCACTAATGTGAGGGCCCATCCGGGCCCCTGAGAATGAACTGACACTGCGCAGAATTTATGTGGATGACGACTCAGCTAGGTGGGGGCTTCCCCACCCATTGCCCGCGTCACTAAAGCCACTCCGTGGCCATAGTTTGTTAAACTAACGAGTATTTTACATCATCTACAATGGCTGGATTGACAATATTCGGTTGTGCATGTATTCGTCATAAGGATCCATTGCGAGCTAACGGAGTGTAGGGAGCTGGAACTAAGGAATCAAGAGACGAACGCTGAAAAAAACCGAATTACGTCTCCTGAGACGACGCTCTTTTAAAGGTTACCCCTCAGTTGCACTCTGAAATCGATTGGCTCGCGTTTACTGTGTAAATTAGTGTACCCGCACTTCAGTTGCAGAATCAACTGTCATGTGTATCGTTAAGTAACAAGTTCCCTTTCGAAAGATTTAGATCGATTCGTGGATAAAAGAACCGTTGAAGTTACTAAGGTTAAGGATAAACTGATTGCCTGCACATGTACCAGTACCGTGTTAGGACGAGGTAAGCCAATTATCAAGTCCATTGTTGAAGGTGCAGCACTGACTTCTCTCCCTCATTGAATTGCTATGGCAAACAGGAGAGAAATCCAAGCTCGGCCGACAAGAATAGTGTTGGAACGATCAATCAAATGGATCGCAATGAGGTAAGCCTATTATCAAGAGTGTTAATTGAAGGTACAGCGCTGACTTCTCTCCCTCATTCAATTCCTATGGTAAACAGGAGAGAATTCCGAGCTCGGCCGTCAACAGGTGAGTTGGTTTTAATTATTCGAATCGATCGATCGCACCTCTATTATTATCCAAGCCTCACTCAAGCTGTCCTTCTTTGGTGCAGATTCGAAAGCCATCCCTCATTGAATCCTATGGACCATGGGATGGCAGTCAGTTCTCGGCCCATGACGGCCAAGTTGGTGCAATTTGAAAAACAATGGTAAGTCTCCGATCGTCTGCAGTTGAGCACAGAAAACAAAACTCATATCTATTTGTTGTTTTCTCTGCTGCACTGTTGATGGCCGATGAACTATCATTGTCGAGTTCTTTTCGAACGAAGGACCGCTCCGGAGAACAAGAGGAAGAGGCTGCCGTTACGGAAGAGCCTCTGTTAACTCAAGCCCTATCAGCAGCCTGAACGGAGGAGATCGTCGTCAAGTCATTGAAAGGCAACAGCCACCGGAAGAGGCAACAACACACATACAAGAGAGAGGATTCTCTACTGGATTCATCCCTTCTTGTTATTTCCTACTGTTTTGGTGGTGATTCCTGTGTCGGTACCCATTTTCCTGTATGCGCAAATCAAGTACTGTTGCCACTAGCTATACGGCAGCTGGCTACAATGGCTGGATTGACAATATTCCGTTGTGCGTGTATTCGTCATAAGGATCCAATGCGAGGTAACCGAGTGCAGCGAGCAAAGTCGAACCTGCGTGTGTTCGGTACTGTTGCCACTGTCACCGATCGATGAACTCTACGATAGCTGGCTACGATGGCTGGATTGACAATGTTCGGTTGTGCATGTATTCGTCATAAGGATCCAAAGCAAGGTACCGGTAACTGAGTGTAGCCAGTAAAGCGGAACCTGAGTGTGTGTTCGGTACTGTCATGGATCGATGTAACTCTACGGTAACTGGCTACAATGGCTGGATTGACAATATTCGGTTGTGCATGTATTCGTCATAAGGATCCAAGTAGTGAGCAAACTGAGGAAACAGGAGACGAATGCTGAAAAAAAGCCGAATCTTTGAGAGGTGAAGGCTAGGATCGTTTCGTGTTAGTTAGGGTTCGGGCTTACTGCTTGAAACGGGTTCCGATTTCAAAAACGATGATGTTAGTCATGAATTCAAATTGGGATCATCACGAGAAATCTGACACCGATGCATCTTCGACAAAGAACCCACCAAGAGGCACTCTTGTTCATTCTCTCTTCTTGCGGCTATCTTGCACAGCATTGCCAAAGGATATGCTTTGTGTCATTCATTCATCTCATAATAAAACGAAAGCCTTGACTTTTCTTCTGCTTCTTTCCCTTGGAATCCTCGGTTCTTCCTCTTCTTTTTCTGCTCCATCCCCATTATTATTTGTCAAAATGAGCAAGAAAACTGAAACTTCCCCACTCCTTGCCAATGGCGGCGATGAAGGCGGTGATATTCACAGCAAACTTGCCAACATTCGCTCCCTGATGCAAGATACCCATGATTCTTGCATCAACTTTTCCTATGAATGGCGCAAGGACCAATTGACTCGTCTGGAAAAATTGGTTAGGGACAACTTTGAAGAAATCCTGGATGCTCTATACCAAGATTTGGGCAAGGCCCGTTGCGAAGCTGGCTGTTTTGAAATGGGAAGTCTGGTGAGCGAAATCGAGTTCTTCAGTAAGAATTTGAAGAGTCTCATGGAGCCAGAGGATTTTCCCTCTCCAATCGGATTGTTCCCAGGTTTCAGCAAAGTAACACCCATGCCTCGCAACGGACCAGCCGTCTTGGTGATTGGACCATCCAATTATCCAATTTCCCTCAGTCTCATGGGTGTCGCGGGAAGTTTGGCGGCAGGAAATCCCACCGTCTTGAAGCCTTCGGAACTTTGTCCAGTCAGTGCCGCACTCTTGGCCAAGTATGTGCCACAATACTTTGAGGCCAATGCGTTGCAGGTAGTGGGAGGAGGTATCCCCGAAACCACAGCCTTGCTGGATCAAGAGTGGGGAATGATTCTCTTTACTGGAAGTGAACGGGTTGGAAAGGTATGTCAACTATCAGAAGTATACCTGACCGAGTGTTTGTGTCTAGTGGACTCACTACGTGTTGCGTGTGCAGATTGTGGCTGCCGCTGCTGCCAAGACACTTACCCCCATTGTCTTGGAACTGGGAGGCAAATGCCCGTGTCTCGTTGATGAAACCTGCCCCGCGGATATTACTCAGGTTGCCAATCGGATGATCTGGGCAAAGACAGCCAATTGTGGACAAAACTGTATTAGTCCAGACTACGCCGTGGTGCACAAGAGCAAGATAGATGCCTTGGTGCCGGAACTCTTGAAAACATTGGAGAAGCAATTTGGTTCTGATCCCAAACAATCCGGACTTGGAAAATTGGTTGCTCCTGGCCACGTCACACGAGCTATAGAAATGCTACAGGAGGTGGAAGAGCGTGCCAAAACCGACAAAAGCATTAAAATCTTGGTGGGAGGGTCCGACAAATGCGATGCCAAAGCAGGCTATGTGGCTCCGACACTGATTTTGAATGCACCTTTGGACTGCCGTGTCATGCAGGAGGAAATATTTTGTCCCATTCTACCCATTGTGGTGTTTGAAACCCGCGACGAGGCAGTCAATCTCATCAACAGCCGCGCTGGAACCCCCCTTGCCTTTCACGCCTTTACCAGCAGCGACAAAGTCTTTCGGGAGTTGACCGAACGCTGTCGCTCCGGTACTGCCGTGCAGAATGATTTCCTGGTGCAATTTGTAGGGCCCTACTTGCCCTTTGGTGGACTTGGGTCCAGTGGTATTGGCGCCTACCGAGGAGCGAATTCATTCAAGGCGTTTAGTCACATGCTGCCAGTGGTTCACAGGCCGTGTTTCCCTGGAGCTGACTTGCACATGTTGCGGTATCAACCCTTTGGAGCATTCAAAGAGTTTGCACTGCTGAAAGTTCTCCCCATATTACCCACCATTCCGGTCCTCCGCTTGAAGATTGTTAGCAAAGCTATGGTCGCAGTGGTTGTGGCGGTAGCCATTACACAGTTTGTGCCAGGGGCAGATGCGCTGGTGCACTCGGGCCGTGCTGCTGGAGCTGGTTTCTTGCGCAAAGTCGCGGATGCGCTGAGCCCTTGAGCATAAAAGTGAGTATGAGCGAGCGAGTAGCAAGTTTGTTTTGTTTGTTAATCTCCACGAGTGCTGTCAGGGTTTGGGAGTACGGTAGCAAGTAGAATGAGACAGGAACCACGAGTAGAGACGCAATTCCATTCACATGGATGGAAGCATACGAAGATCTATAAGAATTTTTTACCTAACACAATCCAGTGTGCATTCGTTGTACTGGTACAAAGCGTCTGGGAGAGTGACAGTCGTCGCATGGTTCACCCCCACGAAAAAGTCTTCATGCATTACCGGTAGGGCCCGGTTGACCATTGTGGAATAGACAACAAGCAAGCTACCAAGATGGATGATGAGTTCACAAATCAACAAACTTCTGGCTGACCACACAATGACCCACAACCATTAGATGTCCGGTCGTTCGGTCCAATAGGCGCCCATGTCCTCCAGAGGCAAGTTCAAACAGTTACAACATTGGAGCCTCTCAGTCGACCGCCAGCCAGAAAATAAAAGTCATTCAATCCTCCCTGCTTGCCAACCAAATAAAAACTAACTGGTTTTGCTTTTGAGTTCTGGAAAGAGGAGCGACCGCATTCGATCCGTGTATTGTTCTAGTTGGGGCAGTTCCCGTTTGATTTCTTGTACCCATTCCATGGACGACGGGGTGGTATCGTAGAACAAGTGTCCCATAAAGGCGTATAGATCCGTGTCAAAGACGGTGGCCTTGTCCGTCCCCAAAATATACGTCCTGTCACCCAAGAGCGAGTGAATTGCTCTCAAATCGGCCTCTCCCATGGCAATGATTTCGTCAAACGGCATTCGGCCCGTGCCTTGTCCGAATAAATTGGCCTGTTGGGATTTGATGACCATGGCACTGATAAACGGCACCAGTGGTGCTGGAAGACCCTTTTTCATTTCTTCCACGACAGCTTGTCGACCCTCCTCGGTCCCAAAATTCATACTGTAACGAACCCAGTAAAGGCTCCCCGTCAAGAGTCGACGTAGAAAATGCCCGTCACGCAGTTGGTCGGGTGTCAGACCCTCATCAATTTTCAAGAGTGCCTGAATGGCCTCTAGAATTTTGGCACTGTCATCGACCATGCGCCCATGAAGATTGCAAAAGGGCAATTTTTGGCGTGGATTTTCGGACAAGTCGACACTGACTCGTTTGGTGTAGTTGTGCATCCCCAAGAGTCGCAAATAGCATTCGACACGCGCAACGTAGGGAGATCCATCGCAGACACCTCGTTCAAATGCCGGATATTCGCCTCGTTTTTGGAATCCCCAGACAATAATGGAATCGACACTTTCGTCGCTGTCCTTGGGTAATAGAGGAATGGGAAGTTTGGCCTTGCGCTGGATTTCGGAACACGGTTCCACGTAGAGAAAGGCTCGAATCTGATAGACAGCCACAGCCGTCAAGGTGGCTGCCACGCCATACAGAAAGTCCTTGTAGGATGTAATCAAGATCATCTTTGTTCTACTCTATTACAATAGAGAGACGACTTTGACTGCTTGTTAAAGGATCCAGAACTCTTCTCGGGAGGATCTTTAAGCTTTGTTGAAAGATACTACTTAGGGTTCAGGTTAATTTGGATCTGTTGCATCCACGCATCGATCATCCATCCCTTCCATCAAAGAGAGTACAGTGATCTTGCTACTAGTACCCTTCAGATATCATAGTTGTGAAGGTAAATATCGATCCTTGGTCGCACAGCACACATCGAAAGAAGACAGGAGAGAAAAGAGATCATTTATTGGAGAAACCACGATGATACCCCTCGGAAACAGAAACAGTGGATTTGCCGTTTTGGCAATGGTCGTCTGGATTGCCACATCACAACAATTTGTGAATGGGTTCCACCTGAGAAGACCGTGCCATTCACAGCTTGGTAGAGTCTCCAAAAGAAGGATAGTAGAAGTTTCTCTCGGGACAACTGGTATCAAAAACTATAGGACAAGATTGCTACATACACCAAAACGGAGATTAGTACTCACAACAACTTCCCACGCCACAGTCGGTGAGAGTGCCAATGAGCCAACCAGTACTGATGCTACCACGACGACCAACTACAACTGGACCCGACAAAATCTAAGAATTGCCATTCCCGCCTTGATTGGCATGTTGGCGGACCCACTATTGAGTCTCATGGACACGGGTAATTACTTGCTTGCATACTTTTGCCCATTGCATTCATCGAAGACAACACACTAATGGCAGCTCACATGTTCCCTTTTTCGGCTGGCAGCTTACGTGGGTCATTTGGGGACAACGGAATTGGCAGCATTGGGGGCCTGCACTTCTATTTTTCATTTGGCATTCAATGCCTTTCGAGCCACCACACAGGCCACCACATCGCTGGTTGCAACCAGTCTGCAGAAAGATCCCAAACAAGCGCAACAAGTTACATCGATATCGCTCAAGTTGGGCTTTGTCATGGGACTCTGTGTCATGGCGTTTCTCCAACTGGGAGGAACCTGGTGCCTCGGAACCATGGGGGTTCCAGTCCAATCCAAACTCTATGCTCCCGCGAAAGCCTACCTCTCGACGCGAGCATGGGCGGCTCCGATTGTGTTGGGGATCGTAGTGTCTGAAGGGGCCTTTCGAGGATACGGGGACACCAAGATCCCACTCCTCGCCAGTCTGGCAGCCTCCCTCATCAACTTGGTACTCGATCCAATCCTCATGTTCCCACTGGGTTTGGGGGTCATGGGTGCGGCTGCCGCAACGGCATTGTCACAACTTGGTGCTGGCGCCGTGTATGCCTTCTTTTTGAACAAGAGACACATGTTGGGAGGGAGTCCTAATACTGCCACAGGAGATGCTGCAACGGACACAGATATAATGACTGCCACCACGCCCGGGACTACCAGCGATGAAAGTATCCAAGCCATTGAAATCATGGAAGATCCGCCGACTTTGAGCGATGACGATGACAAACAACGCGACGACAATAAGCACGGTGGCGTCCAGCAGGGCAAGGTGATTCGGGCGATTCTGAGTGCCAATTTGGCCATGATGACCAAACAGGGCAGCTTATTGTTGGCATGGGCCTATGCGACCTCACGAGCGACGCGAATTGGTGCCAATCATGTGGCCGCACATCAGGTGGCCCTCAGTTGCTGGCTTGTCTTGGCTCTCATGTTGGATGGTGCCGGTGTCAGTGCGCAAGTCTTGATGAGCCGGGCGTGTGCACAAAAGAATGTTACAAAGCGAAAAAAGGAAGTCAAGAGTCTGATATCGTACTTTACGCGATTTGCCACACTACAAGGTGCCACTGCCTGTTTCGTATGGTTGACATTCCTGGGACGGTATGTTGTCCCCCATGTCTTTACGTCCGATGGAGCTATTCGAGCCCATCTCATTTCGCTAATGCCAACGTTGGCATGGCAACTCATCTTGGTTAGTTTGACCTTGGTGGTGGAAGCGATGGCTGTGGGAGGACATCAGTTCCAAATCATGGCATTTGGCACAACAATTTCCACCATTCTGGCCATGAGTCAGCTACAACATGCAACCAATATCGTGTCTATTTGGTCTAGGGGTATCAATACACTCTTCTATGGACGATTGGCAACTGCCATCATTGCGACATTCCGGGTGTTTCAACTGGCATCCAAGCCTCAAAAGGGTGACGACGACTACAAAGAATCATAGACATGTTATTTTAGACTGCTAGCTGCTACCTAAACAGACGCTCAACTTGCACGTCCACTACTTCATGTAAAGGTACCGGTATCAAGTGCCCCTGCATGTGCCTGTTTTTATCACGGACCCTTGGTTTATCTTCTCCGGGCTCCGCCCCTAGCCCCACAACTGGACCACTCCAGGCAATGAAGCAGGCACATCGTCAGGTCCAACACCATGCCCCACTCCCGGGCCGGAACAGCACATGGATGATGCTTACCTGTCCTCAATCCAGGACCATCTCCCGGCCAATGCCTCAAAGACATGCACCATTATCCTTGAACCTGATCACTGGACACTGGACAAGCTAACAATGCCAGCAAGGCTGGTAATACATTGACCTTGAAGCCTCATTCTGACGTCATCCTGAGATCGACTCTTCGAACACACCACACCACATTCACCAGCATCCACAGCACACACAAGCTCTCCGCTGCCCATAGTCTCGTCGCCAACAGCATCATCTATCTGTGAAGTGGAATAGGTTTGTTGGGTTCCACCATTCTTCTTGAAATAATTGAATTCGACAGCAACAGCAATAATGCCACCGCGACTACCTCCACACCTGTGGATCCCCAAGTCTCCCACGACGTTTGGTCCTGCCAAACATCTGACACCATCTCGGAATCGCAAGGAAGTGTTGAGTTTATACCGTGAAATTCTCCGAACCGCCAAACATTTTCATTGGAAAGACGAAAACACGGGACAACCATGGAACAAGCTCTTGAAGGACAAGGCTCGAGCCGAGTTTGAAGAAGCACGCAACGAAACGGATCCCTTAATCATTGCTCGATTGCTCGTCACTGGGAGGGACTGTGCGCAACAAATTCAAAACAAATTCAACGATGCCACCAATGCCGCATGGGCACGAATCGAACGAGATTCTTCCAGGAGATAATTGACAGAAAATTAGCTGGCTTGAGCGAACTCGTTCCTCTACTGTACTTGGCATCTGACATCCTGCCCTCGAAAAGAACAAGTTTTGTTACAAGGACAATCCGCAAAAACTGACATGGTCGCACAACCCACAGTGGAACGCAAGAGCTGCTAACAATATTTTATCGAGGGAGTGATGATGAGGATTCTTTTCTTTTATCCGGACTTCTGGATTGAGTCCTCTGTATCTCTTACACGATGGGTTTCATTGGATGGATACAGATTCTACTAAGAGTTATGGCATCAGTGCGCTTGTTTCGTGGCACCAACAACCCAAATGTAGCTTTGTGTTTCATTGCTGTACGAAAATGCCAGGACCAAGGGAGAATCAAAGAGTGCCAAAAACTCTCAGATGATGCTCTTGGCATCCTCCAAATTGTCTCGAATATCATAGTCCCGTAAAAATGCTTGCATGTCAGACACTCCAGTGCTGCATCTATATTGTCACGATGCGTGTCTTCAGAAACGAACAAAAGAGAAGAAACAGAAACTTTGAAAGATCGAGGACAAGCGCCCTGTTCCACTGAACATGTGTTTTCAGCACCAGCTCCATCCAAAAGAGGGCTACCTGTAGCCTAGTGATGGAGCTAGCAAATTCTTTGGCACCGAAGATTGTTGACATGAACAATGATTAATAAAAAGGGAAAGGAAAAGTAAATTGAGGTGGTGTTGTCCACCTTGCTAAATCCTCTGTGCACACAGCTTTCTGCTGACCGGCTGATACCGTACGGTACATCTATCTCTGCTGCCAGTCTACAAACTAAATCTGGCCTCATTTTCATATCTCAGCTGCAGGGTTTGCATGATTCTGATGTAGTTCCTTTGTAGTACTGTCTTGGCATCTGGGACTAGCCATATCTGATCCAATCGACCATCACAAGAGCATCCATATTCCATCCTTTCTGTCATATTCTTTGGCAGGAATCGTTTGATCGTGCTCATCATGACATTAACAAAATACCCTGGGAGTGGTATCAATGGGTTTGCAGTCGGCAAGAAGGAGCAAAACAAGAATACAGCAAGAGTGAGAGCCTGCAACAACAACAACAACAACAACAACGTGGAAATCATTCATGAGTTTGATCAAATTACCAGTATGAAAAAACCGCAATGAGTAATGCCTGGCAGGATACTCCCCAATCAACTCTCTTGCCATGCGAGCCACATGCTCCAGCCCTCCCATTTTACCAAAGTCAAATCCCTCACATTCATGAATGATAGAAATCCCAGTGGAAATGGCCCGTAAGTTGGGATTGAGGGCTTGTCGTAGGTAATACAATCCTGCCAGGTAGATTCTCCATTGCTTATTGGTAACCAAGTCCTTCTTGTCGATTTGTGCGATATCGACAACCCAAATGTAGCTCTGTGATTCAACACTGTAGGAAAATGCAAGGACCCAGGGTCTGTCAAACAATGTCAGAAACTCCCAGACCGTGCTTTTGGCGTCCTCCAAATTGTCTCGAATGTCGTACTCCTGCCGAAATGCTTGCATGTGAGCCGAATGCTGCTGTGCTGCATCCACATTGTCATGGTCCACAATAGCCAGTTGTGCATCTGCAAAGAGTTTAAAATAATGCACACAAGGAGACACAAAAGTACAACATGAAAAGTTGAGGACAAAACTTGCGTAGAAGTACAATCTCATTTCTTTCGATTATCTCTTCTTACACCAAAAGTCACTGAGGTTATCGATCTCATCATTTGCTTCCACAGCTTCCTTGATGGTCAATGCCCAAGCCCGTTCTGCTTCAGTAATGGACATGCCAGGCATCGAGTTCTTATCCTCTCCGGCAGGGTCTCCATTGCGTGGAGCATCAACCTCTTCGTCCATTCGCGCTTGAGCTCCGGCAATATCATTCATTGTGAAGCAATCAACTACTTCCTGTCTACCGGTAGCAGACTACGCACAGGATACCGGCATAGCAGTGAGGACTTCCAACCACGAGCTGGTTGTCTTCTTCGAACAACCAAAGCCGAGCCTTTGCTGTCTGTTGCGTTGTCCTCCTGTTCTTTTTGTTCTTCTGCTTGGTCACTTGCTCGTGCTTGAAAGGATCTGAAAAGTTCAATGACATCAAATTCAGGTCTAAACAGTCCCGTACCGGTACAGTGTCCCATGTCTCTGTCGCAAGAGCTCCCTTGGTGAGTCGAGTGAGTCGAGTCATATAATAGTCGAGTCTTTTTTCAATCAATAATATGACGTCCGCTGTCGGAGGTACCGGCACACTGTTTCCTTCGATAGAATTCGCAACTTTATCTTGCCTGTTTCGGCTAATCTTGCACCCGAACCCGGCCAATCATCGAAGTTGCTCTTGGCGGGGAGGTTGCCAAGTATCAGGAGTGAGTCACGGCAAGTCTTGTACCGCTGTACCACCGGGTAGCAACAAGGCAGCATCTCGCTGGTATTGACGAAGTACGAACCGCTCGAGAAGGCTGGGACCAGAACATTCTCGAATAGAACCAAGCAAGGTAATAGCTATCCTTTCAAGAGAGGTACACGTAAGACAGACACCAAGGAAATGCATCCTGTTATCTGCTTCACGAGTGAAAGTTCAAGGACTTGCAACCGCTCCAGCAAATTGAGGAATCCTAGCCAGCAGCCATGCCAGGAGTCTGCGAGGTGGCTGCGAGTGACTGCTGGCAAGAAGCAAGATATGATATCCTTTGCTATCCTGGCAGCAGAATACTGAACCATTCCCATGCAAGTCTTGGTGTGATGGCTCTGTAGAACCTTTGTCGAATGCATCGTACTAATAGTTGTTCTCGGTGCCAGCTAGCTAGCTCGTCAATCCTGTTGTAGTACAACTGTCCTGCTTCACTGGCATCCTCCAACCACATCACTGGCATCCTCCAACCTGCTGGAAGTCGCACTAGGTTTCGCCGACCTAGGTAGCAGCCTGTTGCCAGTACCGGTATCCCTAGGCCGGTGAGCTATCGTACAGCTTTCCCTTCGTTTGTTTTCAGGAACAAGCTGATCAGGGTAGTTTGGCATCTTACTTTGTCGAGCTAAAGTAAGGTATAGATTATAGGAAGTTCTGTCTATCGGAAGTACTTAGTAACATTAAGAATACATATATAGTAAACAGTTGATGTTGTTGTGGTGATGTGATGGTGTTGTTGTATATTGTATACTGTATAATCTTTAACAAAGAAAATGAAGTGCTCATCTCCCCTCGCTCTATGTATCTGTATTGGGGTTTTTGCTGTAGCTGTGTCTATGCAATCTGTGCATGATCGGTGACAGCTCGGGGCGAGATGGTATGAGACTGACGACGCTTGGGTCTGGAAGTAGCATTGTCGGAAATGACGCGTCGTGCTTCTTGTCCACAGACTCCACGCAGACTTGTCATGGTGGAAACTGCGGCAAAGAGCGTGGCTTGAATGCGGAAGATTTCGTCCGTGTCCAAATCGGAGACAGCCAAGATGAATTGGTGGAGGATTCCAAAGTCCAGTCCGACCACCTCCAAGGCATTCATCAAGGCAGCGAATCCAATGCTGGATGGCTTGATGGTGACAAAGCTGTAGTTGGCAACGGCAAGCTCGGTTTGGATCTTGACCAGAGTGAGGAGTTGGTCCTTGCAAGCATCAGTGAGGACGGCAGAAGGAATCATTTGGAGGTATTCCCGCACAAATGCCAGTGGCGTGGGAACATTGACACGCCATTGCAGTGCTTGCAACATGCGCCATTCCATGGCTTCCATGTCTTGTTTGGAGTAGAATCCCCGGGAAATGGTAGAGAGGACTTCGGGACTAATGGCCTTTTCTTCGTGGATCTTAATGGCCGAGTAGAGAGCAGTCATGCAGGCCAATTGAAAGGCGGCAGAATCTTCAATGCATTCTGATCCCGTGGGGGTGGCCAGGAAACGATCCAAATAACTCATGGCAATGGTAACAGTTTCACGGCTCAACTGGCAAGCATCCATGAGTGTCATGCACCACTGTGCCATTTTGGATCGGTTGTTGATGCAGACCATGATATCTTCTTGTGTCATTGTGGATCCTTGTTGATCTGCAAAGTTTGTCATGAACATGGCATCAATCGCAGATGTGGGAGAGAAGGACTTTTGCAGTTTGCTGTGGAGGTAGTCTTCACATTTGTAGCCAGTGCATTCCTGGCGGCGCATGGCCTCCAAAGTGGAGTAGTTCATGTTGATTTCTTGTTGGCAGGACATGATGTTGATTTGTGGTTGGTGTTGTGAAAGTGCTTTTTTGGTGGCTGTGGAGTTGTTTTTGTGAGAGATGAGGCGAAGCGAGAAATCGATTTGTTCCAAGACCGGAACCTTCTTGGCTGATCGGCAAAGTCCCACGAAAGCAAAAGTCTCTGTGTTGTTTTCAGTTGAAACTCTTCCGGTCGCTCCTCGTGCATGAGCGATCTGTT
The DNA here is from genome assembly GCA_903772945.1 of Seminavis robusta. NCBI lineage: Eukaryota > Bacillariophyta > Bacillariophyceae > Naviculales > Naviculaceae > Seminavis > Seminavis robusta. The sequence continues at coordinate 15,123 of CAICTM010000559.1, forward strand.
GAGTCACAGTGCTTACCGCCAGTAGATCTCAATCGTGACAGACAGGACCAGAGCTGATCAGATGCTTGCGATGGATGACCGCTGGTACACGGTGGTTCTACGTCAATCCTGCTAGGTTCCCAGTTATATTCTCTCATGTTTTCTTATTATCCAATCATATACCCTTTACAACAATTTTAATGAATTAAATTATCTATTACTATCCCTCTTAGCCAATCTTATCCTAAAAGATCTGGCCAAAAGAAACTGATGAGTTTCGGCAAATCCCGGTCAGGTCCAGGTTTCAGTTGGGCTTGACGTGGAGCGGTACCGTAAGCTTCACGTAAGGTTAGGTTGGCAACCTAGATTCTAAGTTGGGGTAAACGTTTCAGAAAACATTTTAAATTATTACCTCACCGCTCTAATGGATGGCCACCGACACCCTGTTCTGGTACGTTCTAGTAGCGCAAGCACCATTCTTAACTGAATCCGAGACTCTCACGGGTACGGCAAAGATCTCCCGATCTCCTTGGGTAGGTGACGAGTGAAGCTGGTCACTGAGTGCTAGCTACTAGTAGTAGTTCCACTCACCACTCAGGTAGCCAGTAGTCAGTATGGATTTGCCGTGGCATGGGAAGGCAAACAATTCTCCGCAGTAGGAGGAGGCCTGCAACTGCAAAAGAAGCAGCTGTGGCACTTGCACGAGCTGCCGAGTGCAAACGAAGGAACACTGGGAGAACAGTGCGGGGAACACTGGTACCGCTCTAGCACCGGTACAATCCAACGGTACAGAATTCGAGTACGCAAGAATCAACCTCGTTAAGTCATCAATTCGGCACTGTGCATTGTACTCGAGTACCGTACCGTACGTGTTGATTCCAAGTGAGTTAGTCATGCATTCTTTCTAGAGGTACGCGGGTAACCTAGCTTCCAAAGAATGGCTGCGCTGGGCAGACGCTGCCGAGTGCCGAGTGGCAGCAGAAATACTGCCAAAGCCGTCAAGCAGGATCCAAAGCCACCCAATCAAGCGCGCTTGCTGCCAAGTGCCAAAACTATCGTACCTTCCGGTGGCCTGGCTGCTTCCGGACCTGGCACAGACAACGGTAACTGACCAGGTTTCGGCCAATCTGCTCCGGTACTGGTACTCTACTAGCAATTAATAGCTATCTTTACAGCCTGTCCGGGATCACTGTATGGATGGTTATCGTGTAGAAGAACTGACAACACAAAGATCCAGATCTATCTAACTAGATCTAGCTAGCTAGTAACAGTATGTAAGTGCTACCCGTGCCGTATTGGATTGGATGGTCACAGATCGGGATAAGGATTGGATTTGACAAAGACCGACCATCACAAGATACTTCTTCGCTGGGTTTGCGGCATGTATGTTGGAAAGATAGCTTCTCACATCCCTTTGTCGCTGTCCGTTGCTGTGTCCGTTGCTGTGTTGCGTTGTTCCCTGCACCATGTGGTATTGACTTCCGCTCTTTTGACCATCCATCCATCCATCCATCCGATCAGCTACCCCAGCTTAGCTTGGTTGTGGGACATCACCCCACCGGAACAGTTACGGCAAAGTCAGTTCAGTTCCTTCGGGATTGGTTGACCCCTACTGATTGATCATGGCTACTACCACCACCAACCGCACTGCATCTGACGACGACGACGACGACAGTGACATGGACGAGGCAGAAGATTTCCTGGCGTTTGATGACAACAACAGCAACAAGGAACCCAAAGAAGAAACCAAGGAAGATGACGACGACGACGACGGCACGCCCAGCGATCTGCCTCCTTGGATGGATTATCACACCAATGTTCGACGGGTGACACCTCTAGTCGCCTTGCACAATGAAATTGTGGGATTTTGCAATCTCATGTCACCCATGCCGGAAGAAATGGAACAACGAAAGGCACTCGTCGAGAGATTCAAAGTCCTCGCGCACAAGGTCTTTGGAAAAGAAGAAGAAGAAAAGGTGAGAAATTACATTTACAACGTCGTAGCCAGCATCTCGATTGATTTTTGAGTATCTCAAAACATTTCTGTTTGAATTAAATTTCTTATAGTGTCAAGTGGTGGTATTTGGTTCTCAAGCTACGGGACTGTTTCTACCCACTTCGGATATTGACATTGTCCTTCAATTGCCAGAGGAAGAACAAAAAAAGAAAGACGAGGAAGAAAATGCCGACAATAATAGTGCGGACAGCAGCAAACCACCAAAAGAGGAAGCTGATGACAACAATTCCGAGGGTGATGATACTGCCGACAGCAAACCAACAGGGGAATCTACGGACAACAACAACAATTCACAAGAACAAAAGGGGGAAAATAATATTGAGGAACCACCCGAGGGATCATGGAAGGATATGAGAGAAAAGTCCCCGTTGGATCGTTTGGCGGATGCCTTGCGAGAGGAATGGATCGACGAATTATCCTATCTCGAAGTCCTTTCCAAAACCAAAGTACCACTGGTCAAATTCACGCACGGGCCCACCAATTTGTCGGTCGATGTCAGTTTTTCCTTTCAACAAAAACAAGAAACCGGTCCCGGGGCGGCGACATTGATCAAAACATTGATGGAAGCCATGCCGCCCCTGCGGCCGCTCATTTTTGTACTCAAGTACTTTTTGAAAGCGCGCGTCTTGAACGAACCCTACAGTGGCGGTGTGGGCAGTTACATGTTGCAACTCATGATTGTCTCCTTTTTGCAACATCGGGAACGAGATGCCGTCACGTTTGGAAAGCCGGGATTGTACAATCTCGGCTGTTTGTTGGTGGAATTTTTCGATCTGTACGGGACCAAATTCAATTACCCTACCACCGGATTGAGTGTCCGGCACGATGGAGCCTTTTTTCGAAAGGGAGAACGCAAAGAGGCATTTTTGGCACCCAACCGGGTCTTTTCCATTGCGGTGGAGAATCCACTGGACATCACCATGGATGTAGGAAGGGCATCCTTTCGATATAACACGGTCCAACGATCCTTTGCGGCGGCCTACAAGGTACTGCTGGCACATGTCGCCAATCCAGCACAACCCACCGTGTCGATATTGGGCACAATTTTGCCTCCTTCGGATGAAATGATGGCGCGCAAACGAGCCAAAAAGACATCATCCGCCTTGACAGCAGCTCGAGGTGGTACCGGTACTGATGGTGGCGACTCACCACAACGAAAGAAGCGACGATTTCGTTGATGCCATTATTGAATGTGTGGGGAACATAATGTTTTGTTGAGTGCAAACGTACATGCATATTGCTAGATAGCTACAAATCCTGCCTTTACGTCTAGCTATCTACTCTGTGTGACCAGGTGATGCTGGGATACCGGTAGAGCACTAGTAGCCACATGTAGTAACGGTTAGTTGGGACGGGACGTTGGACTGAGGACCCAACTCAGGCGTCGAGTGATGTACCTCATCCACGCTTGTTGCTGTCATCATCTATCCACCGTTCTGTACTCACCTGCGCTCGTTACTGTATCATTCTGTCATCCACGCTTGTGATTCCTGGCATCGCGGATTCCACTGCATCTGCAGGTCCTCGATGCGATGATGGACGAAACATGTTGCCAATGGAAACGTAGCGATGTCAGTTCCATGAATCTTTCGGATGGCCGGCATATCAAGAGAGCTATCAAGAGCCATGTCAACAGCCACGGTAGCACTCGTGGCTAGCTAGGAGCCCCAGAAACAATCAGAAGAGAGGAGCACCAACCAACAGAAGCAAACCGAAATACATACTAGTCTAGTATGCTTACATCTTCACGCCTCAGTGTAATCCCGAATGGAGAGTTGATTGCAAGGCTTACCAGTCAGGTTAACACCGCGCACTGAACGTCATAAATAATGGGGGATGGGGGTGCCGAAAAATCAACTGCGTACCTGATACCGGTACCTGGTACCGGTACGGTACCTGGTACGTGGAAAATTTCGGTTTTCGCGCCACCCTCACGCCAGCCAACCACCATAAACTCCGACAAAAGATCCAAGCAAACACGATGCACAAACAACAACAACAACAACAACAACAACAATGAGTAGTCCAACAAACAAGAACACTACTAACACATCGTTCGCAACCAATGACAATGACACAATGATAAAGCGTTCTGGTAGTTTTTCTTCGGCTGGTGGCAGTCATGGCAATCATTTTCATTCATCAGGTGGAGCAACATCTGTTCCAGAGTGCATTTTGCATACCGAGAAGGGAGCGGTCGCTTTGGAGGAAGGGAGTGATGAAAATCAAGCCATCTCTTCCAGCCTCGCTTCTTCTGTTGCAAAGAAAGCCTTTGCTTTAAGCGTCACGGTTGCCGATGCGGCTGGCATACCAGCTGAACGGTTAGGACAAGGAGGATTGATCCAATGCCCTTCGATGCCCACCGAGGACGGCAGTCCTCCTGGACCCAAGAAACGGAAGCTTTCGGATGCGTATGGAAAACCTCGTTCGGCCATAAAACATTCCTCCTCCACTGAGCGTGTCTCTGCCATCCCTGTCACGGCCCGGCACAATGTTTTGCAAGATTATTGTCGACAAGAGCACTACACAGTCATATCAATTCCTCTCATGTCAAACCCTCCTTTCGGTGGCGACGATGGATTAATCAGAGCCCAAAAGTTCGAATCACACAATACGGACTATTCCTCTGGGGACGCGATGGAGATCAATTTTCCAAACACCAGCGAGGGCAGGTTTTCGTGGAAGTACGGCTGTGATATAACTAGTGGTGATGTAATCCGCAAGAAGTTCTTACCACAAACCGACAGAAACATTTCTTTTGAAGCAGTTGGCTCCAGCTTCGAATACAAGATCGGACAGAAGATTGGGATGGCAGTGTACCGGAACTATGAATTTGACTTCACCAGCCACGACATATATGCGAACCATGACTGGGACAAGAACAAATTATCGCAGGATGACATTTTACGATTGTTTGGGAAAGATTATTCTGTTTCTATCTACACAGGTGAAATAACTGGTATCTCTACCGACGGAGAGGTGTTCCGTCACGATATCAACACCTTCAGAGGCTGCTCCGGTGCCATTGTGTTTCTTTTAGACAAAAACCAGGATGGACTTGTGGAAGACCAATATTTTGGAAAAGCTATTGGGGTTCACGCAGGCGCGCATAAGACTAAGACGACGACAGACAATACAAGAGCTAGAAGTGAATCCAGCAAGGCAAATTTCAACATCGCGTTTGCCTTAGCAGGTTTTGCTGATAAGGAAAAGTACAAGCCCCCACCATCAGAGACCGATGAAAAGTAAAGAAGGAGATATTGATCTTTCCCGTCGGATTGACAAGTCTGGTTGCAGTCTCTTCATGCCATGAATGACTCTACTGTGAGCCAATGAGATCCCACCCCTTGAAACGTTGTTATTGCCAGATGCGCCTTCCTCGTCCTGTTCAATAGGCCGGAACCGTCCCTCTCCTTCGCTTCTACTGAGTAGCCAGCATCTCTACCCGAACAATGAAGATAATTGTAGCCTTCAGCACATATCCCAGTGATAGATACCCGTCGACAATCAGGGACCTGGGAGCTGACCTGGGACCTTCCCCATCGAACAGCTCATTGAACTCGGCTATCGATTGAATTATGTAGCGGTACAGCTAGCTGTTCCTGTACAAGTACACGTCATTCTGTCTCTCATTGTCCCGCCATCATCACGATTAACGAAAGCTCGCCACGCGAGTGTGAAATGCAACAAAGGAATTATTGTTTGCTGCCCCTGATAGGGAACTGCTTACAGTTCCGCGCCAGTTGTCAGAGCTTTGGAATTTCTGACTTGTGCTCGAGCACCGTGCGTGGCCGCTGCGGATGTTTGTACATCATTCATACGATTTTAGCTCATGTAGTCTAGACTAGTCTAGCTAGTTTATGTACATGTAGAGAGACTTGAAGGCATCAAGACGAGTGAGGCTTGGGTTATGGTGGCTGCCTTGTCAAAGAAGAAACTGGCCCCGTTGTTGTGGCTGGATGGCTGGAAGCACGCCGCATGGACTGGCGCCAACTCTGGCAGATTCGATTCGATTCTCCAAGAGACTCTCAAGCATGACTTGACGGAGTGAGTCTACATCGCTGGCTGGCTAGAGAGCTCTGGGTCTTGGGTGAAGGTCTAGGTCCTCTAGGTTTTCTTATAGGGAGCCAGAATTCTTCTCTTTTTCTCTAGCTCACTTTGGAATTCTCTGCTCATGAGGAAGATAGAGTGTCACTGCAGAGAAGAAGGATGCATCCATGGCGGAATGGATCTATCTTCCTGTTCAAACTGGTTGCAGCTAAGAGAAAGCTGATACATGTAGCATGTACTCCAGTATTAATAGCACAGAAACTCTTTTGCTAATTCCAGAGGAAAGGATGTATGTCAGCCACATTCCAATTTCCCTTTTTCTGCAACGTGTTGATTACAAGGGTAATTAAGGGCAATAGAGGTGGTCTGCCACCTCAAGACGACGTTGGGATGCTCGACTCGATTGATCATTCATTGGATTTCGCAGACCGCAACTCCGGAAAGTGGAATTGCCATTTCTTGAACAATTTCCCAAAAAGCTCAATTCCGAACCCCATCGCGCTCGCCATTGATCAAAGAGCCTTTCCACTACCGGTATCTATCTTTCGTTGTTGCGAGAAGCGGCACCAGTATACACTTGCCATCGAATCCTGCTTGCTTGCTATTGCAACATAATCCGTAGACGAGAGCCAGATCGATCTTGGTTGCTGTTATCTCTGTACCGTATCACAAAAATCCAACATGCCTCCACTACCATCTACTCCTGGGTATTCCACTTTGTGTGATGAATTTCCTCTGTTATCCTTCTGCTTTCAACCCAAGGCAGACAGTGATACTATTAATGAAGACGAGAGTATCGATCTTGTCCTCCGCTATCCATTGCGACGCGCCGAATTTGGCGAAACACTGGAAGAACTGAGACTCCTTGGCAGACACCCTGTCGCTCTATCCAGCATTCGCTCCGTATTTGTCCACAAGGACGTATTTGCTCGCGTCTCCATGGACCAACAACAGGCACTCTACGCCACACTGGGAGAATCACTCGGTGCTAAGTTGACCGAATTCAGCTTGTCGTTGCTCAAAATGTCCATTCCTGCGCTTGCTCAGTTGCTGCAAAAGATGCCCAACCTCGAAAAACTCCATTTGGGACGCGTCAGTCTCGTGCAACGAGACCAGGCCGTACAACTCTACGCGGCGCTCCAGAAGAAACTCCCCAACCTACGCGAATTTCATTGGTCTTTAATGCCGGCTCCGGACAATGAAGCTCCGCTCTTTCAACCATCCGACGACGACAACAACAATAATAACAATCCATGCATGGATCCCCTCCTAATTTCGTTGGCCCAAATTCCAACACTGGAATGCGTCTACCTGGCCGCACATCGACCTCGTGGCGGACGCATTCAAACGGCGGCCGCCTTGAAAGCGCTCGCCCAATCACACGTGACCGATTTGACGTTGGTCAATATTCCATTGACTCCGGCACATGTCCATGCCTTGATGATGACATCCACAAACCACTCGTTTACATCCCTCGCATTGCTGCATGCCGAAATTGGAGACGTCGGAGCCCAAATCATTGTCCAATCAGGACTTTTTAAGAACCTCAAAAAGCTCTACCTTCCCGCTTGTCACTTGACCGATGTCAGTGGTATCGCATTAGCAGGTGCACTACGAAACAGTAATACAAGCTTGCAAGTGTTGGATGTACACGACAATCACTTGACGGCGGCCTTTTGTCAAAGCTTGACTCTTCAGTCGTTGCAATTCTTGGATGTCAGTTACAATCCTCTCAGAGACGCCGGTGGCATGGCATTGGCGGCGGCACTCGAACACAATACGAAATTGTCCACCCTCTACATGTTTCAAAATCAAATTACGGACCAAACATGTGCCGCCTTGGCGACGGCATTGTATTCCAATCGACACTTGAAACAAGTCAATCTCTACAACAATCCAAAAGTGAGTACGCAGGGAGTGCAATCCCTCTTGCATCATTTGGAAGATACCAACTACGTGTTGGAACGATTGGAAGTATCGCCGTTGGAGAGTCGCGAGACGGAAGAAGCACTCGACTTTTTGCTGACGCTCAATCGAAATTACGGACGAAAACAAGTCTTGTCGTTGGAGAAGGAACAAGAGTACCTGGAACAAGGACTCGTCAAAGCCATGGCACAAGACGATCTCAATTCGCTCTTTTATTTTCTCAAACGAAAACCAACGCTCTGTCAGCAACAAAAACAACCGCCATCACGACGAAAACCATGTTCCAACCAAGCCATTGCCACAATTGCATTGGAAGCCTGTGCCATTGCCGGGGAAGGGATGTGACAAGGGAATTTGTTTACGTCAAGATCGCGTCTGTAGAATATAAAATTTTAGAAAAACCTTTTTGAAAAACGCAATGTACAGTACTGTGATTGTGGATCATGCATAGTGCATGGAAGCTGGCTACCTGTAGTTGTTCCCTGCACCGGTGCCGTACTACGAAAATGTGCCAGGCCAGTGTGCACATCCACGGTTTGGGTGCGCATCGCTTGGTTCTTTACGGGTGTACAGTCCTACCGGTACCGGTTAGAATATGGATATTGCCCAAGTCGGGTTTGCAGCTTCTTGGCGCCTCTCGTTAGGTACTCTCACTGGAAATTTGGCGGGTGCAGGAGCCATCACCATTGCTGTGGTCTACTATTGCCAATGAAACTATGATGAGAAGGTGAAAGTTTCGAATTCTGTTGGTTGATTCTAATATTTATGCATTATAAGCTACATTCAATACAAAGTCATGTAGATGTGCAATAATCGCTCAAAGCTGCCTCTTCCCGGACATGCATGTATGCCCAGTCGGTTGCCTGGCTGCTTAGCAGCAGAGAGAAGGCTTGGCTTGCAAGAAGAAGTAGATGGAACTCAAATCATTCTTGGCAACCGCCTCATGAATTCCATTGACATACTCCACTTCCTTTGTCTCGAGTTGAGACAACATTTCACGACGACCGTATTCGCGGTTCAACCGCAAGTACATGTCCAATGCAGAGGCCCCCTTGTTCGTTTTTGAAATTTCGAGACGTTCCAGGTCGTAGTTGTCATGTTTCAAGGCTTCTGCCAAGGCATCCACTCCCTTGGAATCCATCTTTTCATTGTTGTACAGATTCAATCGCTTCAGGGTAGTGTTCACACGCAAAAGGCTGGCAAATGCCTCGCAGGAACGGTTGGTCAAGGCTGTGTCAAACAGGTTGATTTGCTTCAAGGTAGTATTGTTGTGTAGTGCCGAGACAATGGGCTTGACGCCAGAATCCTTCAATTGGTTGCTGGACAAATCCACAAATGTGACAGTCTGGTTGTTTGTCAACATGTGTGCCAGTTCCAGACCAAACTTGTGGGTGAATTGGTTTGCGTGCAAGTCAAGGACTGCCAAGGACGTCTTGTTCGAAAGAGCCCTGGTAATCTTGGCACCGCCAACATCTGTCAATTTGTTGCCGGGAAGACTGAGGGTCCGCAAAAAGGAGAGTCCTTTCTTTGCGAGACTGTCTGCTAGGATGGAAACTCCTTCGTCTCCCAGGTTGGCCTTGACCAAAGACAATGAATCGAGAGAGACATTGGAAGACACAATGGCTTGACAGTGTTCCTTGTGCAAGGGAAAATGCACCAAAGTGATGTCTGTGACGGACGAGTTGTGAAGGAGTGATTCCAGTGTCTGGGGCTGGATATCACTGTTGTGGGCAAAATTCTGGCCAATAGACGCATAGATCTTCTTCAAGGTCTGGATGCCTGACAGAGATTGGAAGAGGGTATCAAATTCATCGCCCACCTGGAAGAACAGCTTTTGACCTTCCGGTGCGATGGCTGTCGTGGACAAGCTGAAGTGAAAGTCTTGCAGAGCTTCCAATCCTTGAAGTGCCGAGAAGAAGATGGCATCATCCTGGCTGTTGTCATCTGAAGACAAGAGCACGATGCGGTCCAGGCTGAGGACTTGCAAGTGCTTGGAAGATCGGAGCATCATGTTGGCCAAGAGTCTCACGGGCAAAGACACAAAGGATGCGTGAATCTCCCTGAGGTTGTGGAGGCAATCAAAGATGTCAGACTCCTCCTTCTCTGACAAGTTTTTCAAGAAGAGCTTGTGAACATGAACAGAAGAAATGTGATGGCTGCAAGAGCGAAGTGCTTCCACAAAGTCAGCAACATTGCAGGACGGCCTCATGTCCAACAAGAGCTCCATGGTGCCATCATTTCGGGCCACCAAGTGATCGGAAAGAAGGGACGATTCCTGGGAGAAACTCATTGTGATAGAAGTATGAATAGTAGTATGCTTGGTTGTTTCTTTCCTAGTTCGAGTGTGGAAGCAAAATTGTGAGCAAGGATATCCTTCTATGGTACGGTATCCGTCTCATCCCGGCTCCGTGGCTCGAATCGGCAACAGAGAGCTGCCGATCCACCACCAAGAATCGCGGACTTTCCTGTGGGTAAGTTTCCGATCAGCAGCTTGACCACTATGTAGGAGTCCTAAAGAAAGGAGCAGATGCTTCGCATTCCACAAAACAGGGAACAGGGATTTGGATGGCCATAGGCCATACAGCTGTACGGTACCGGTACTTTGTACTGAGACAAGTACTGAACATGGATTCGCATTTGGTTGCAATGACTGCTGTCCCTTGGGAATTAAAGAAAGACCCTTTTGCACTTTGTGCTTCCGAAAAAAAGCCTCTTCCCCAAAGCTGTGGGGGTTGGGGCAATTTTACCATGACATTGTGTCACTTGCACTGCTGTGGTGGTGGCTAATCCTATACTGCACCAGTACATCAGTACCAGTAACCGGTAGTGGCAGTTGCCCCATACCCCGGTATTCATAGAAGTAACCTTCTTTCCAATTAATTGGAAAAGTTTATTAAGTCATACTGACAGTATGACAGAGGGAAGGTGCTTCTGATGTCCTTCTGATGACTCAGGTCAGCCTTTGGCTTTAAATAAAAAGGGGGGGGCACGATCTTTACGGCATTGGCTTGACATACTGTCTTGGGCTTCGATAAATGATTTAATAGTCTATCTTGAACCTACTAATGCTGGAAACTGGACACAGGTTAGTGGCGCCTCGCAGAAAGACCAAAGGTTGGGCATTCAAGGAGAAAGCTTCTCATTGAGGCCAGAAGAGCAGAAGAGGAGAGCACGAGCGCACGAGCATACGGGAGCAGTGCAGAGCGGAGCAGCCATCATACATCATCCCTTACAAGCCCAAGTGCATACCAGTTTACATGATGGACTACATCTGGTGGCGGCTGCTGGCTATCATACCTACTGGCTCCAGCCCCAAGAGATTTGCACCAGTCTGGATGGTTTACGTTTTTGATGCTGCCGTCTGCTGCCTGTTGCTTTGTGGGAAGAGCCATGTACGATAGTCACCATGTCCCAGGTCATGGAAGCAGAAAACCACTGTGCGGGCATTGGTGCCGGTGCGTTGCTGAAACCTGCCAGTCTTTCGGTACCGGTACTACGTGCCGCTGTGGTCGTAGCTAGCTAGTAGTAACCACTCACTCGAGTACAGAAGTATGCATAGCTCTCCTTTTCACTCTTGGATGAAAGATGAATTGATGAGATACCGGAAGGTTTTTGCAATGGCAACTCTCTTTGACACCCATTAGTAGCCAAAAACGCCGCGAGCTGGGAAAGTTGAAACATGCCCGTGATAGCTCCCGTGATGCCACTGACATGACTATCCTAGCTCTAGCTCGCCAGCCAGTCAAACAACAAACGATGGTTGGCGTCTTGAGAGTTCCTTGCAATTCACCATTCTTCTGCTGCTGCTCCAAACCGACAGAGCCCCGCGAAGTTTGCATCCGTCGGTGAACCTTCACCCTCTCCATCCAGCGATACCGTAGCCCAGTTCCAGTACCAGTACCAGTACCACCGCTCGTTTACTCGGGTACCCTACAGAAGTAGCTCTCCTTTTCACTCTTGCAAAAAGATGAAATGATGAACTAGATCTACCGAAAGGTTTTTGCGATGGGAACTCTCTTTGACACCCACGGTAGCCAAAATTTGGACGCCGAGAGCCGGGGACGACTGAAACATGTCCGTGGTGTCATTGACATGCCTACTGGTTACTCTAGTAGCTATCTAGTAGCTAGCTCGATGGTTGGCGTCTTGGAGAGTTTTGCAATTCATCATTCTTCTGCTGTTCCAAGTTCCAAGGAAGCTCTAGCTAGGAGACCGACCGGGCCCAGCAACCAAGTTTGCTTCCGTCGTTGAACAGTTACCCTCTCCATCCAGCCATAGCCCAGTTCCAGTACAGGTACCACCAATTGCGACGAACACACCCCATTCCACTCCATTTTCGACCAGCAACTGGCAGTCATGTTCCCGGTAGTCTTGTTTTTGCAGTCTGCGCTTCTCACATCATGTGAAAAAGTGGAGTTCCTCAACCTAGACTAGCTAGCTAGGCATAGCTCCTACCGGTACTAACCTCGGCAGTCTATCTGCCTGAGCCCTCACCCCCTTTTTTGGTATTTCCTGTTTCCTGCTTCCTGTTCCGGTGAAGCCAAAATATAGGGATAGAGATAGGCACAAGCCAACTCTACAAATTTAGGGGTACAGTCGTAGGAATAAATCATGATTATTCAAGGTTAGTGCACTCAACACAATAAGCCAGCAGAAGCTACAAAAATTACAGGTACGTACGGGCGTGACAGCTGTAAAATTATGGTTAGCGGGCGGCAACACACGACGAAGTCGGGTGTTGTCGCCAGGGCTAGCTTACATAAAAAAGAAGGTTATAATGAAGGAATGATACCGGGCGGCAGGGCTACTTTGAAAGAAGGGTGAAATCTCAAACATGTCATCATTCTTCTATCTGTCTTTCTGCCGAGGTATCGCAGCTCCCGCTGACTTATTAGTACGCAATAACCACTGGCCGGTCATGAACTCAGACCATTTCCCTCGGGTCTAGCTTGTCTACGAAGTGCCAGTAGTCATTGTGGTTGTAAGAAGAGGAAGGTGGTTGCTTCCACTCCGCTCCCACGAAACATCAATAAGTAGGTTTTACTACGTGAATAGCAATATTTTGGGCTAGACTCTAATAGTAGCGCACTGATTCACTCATTCTTGGAAAGAGCACAAACAACACAAGGAGATCGCAGCACGATCCGTCTCCGTCCAGGAGGTGGACAACGGAAGAAGAAGGTGATGGAGGATCTTGCTTTTGTCAGGAACACATCAGAAGGCAGAGCAAGCCTTTGAGCGTCCTCAGCCTGCTTGGCGTATCCTCGATCAATCATCGATTTGAAGGCAAAGGGGATTCAGCCACTATGGTCCGTGCAACATGGCAACCGAGGCCCAGAAGTTGTGCCACAATGGTAACTCAATGGTGGTGGCTCCTCTCTTCCCGCACGCACCGAGATTGCGCCTGAGCTGCTGTATGCAAAAGTGAAATAAGTGTGGGTGACTTGAACATTGCTCGTGCAGGATGGTCGCTCCTCCGCTGTACAAGGGAGTGCTGGGAGTTGGGCACTCCGCAAGCAGTGATCAAGTAAGATTCTATAGCAGTCACAACGAATTGTAGGGATGTAGCCATCAGACGCTCCAGGATAGAATCCAGTATGGTACTACCTCTTCAACAAACGAGAAGGTTTTAAAAGCTCGTTCGTGTTGGTGCGCATGCTTCTCTTCAAGCCCTGTACTAATACAGGATACCCGGCAAACTACCGGTTGCCTGGGAAGTGGCTGTCAATGTTAGCTGGCCAGCCGGCTATCTAGACTAGAAGATAGCTTCTGCTTCCAACGATCCTACATGTACTAGTATTCGAAATTAGATCCGGATTGACCTGGTAATTCTCACCCGCGACGAGAAAGCTTCTTGGTTGTCTCTGATCATAGAACATCTGACGGTTTGGCCAGTATTTACTTCTTCAGCTAGAACCTGCTGAGGATTATGAGGGAGGACTGCTCTGGAGTACTCGACTAGTAGCTGGTTAGACAGTCTACAGTTCCCAACAAACACGATGTCATGACCTAATAATTCCTGCACGTTGCCACTCAAGGAAAGGAAGTGCGTACCGGTAACAGCTGAATCGAATCTTCATACTCAGTACTTCATATGGTACATCGCAAGAAGCATGTCCAAACGGAAAGGGGTGGTTCTAAGTCATTCGTCGTGGATCCGCAAAATGGTGGTGGTTGTTTGGATGTTGGATTCAATCAATCATTCCGCTGGGTAGATCTAATCACCGAAGTCTTTTTGCATTGCTTTGTAATCTTGGATTGTGCCTCCACTGCTCATCATCTCTCACAATTTTGAAGGACAGGGAAGCACACATCCATCAAGCCATATCATGTCGACGACTCTGACACTCTCCGACAGCTCTGTGCTGAGCCAGTTCCTCTCTTTGCGAGATGAGAACTCCTTTGAGCTAGGCTTGGAAGGCGGCTGTCCCAAGGAGAACGTCAATGAGTTGACCCGAGCTCTCATGATCCATTGCAATCAAGACAACGTCCCCAAGATTACTGCCCTTTTCGTTCACAAGTCTTTCTCGAAAGCATTGTCTGAGGATGACTTGATTCAACTTTTCAATTGTCTGCCTGACCTGGACGAGTTGTCCCTCTCTTCGGTAACTATGTCGGTAAAGGCTCTCGTTGTGCTTGTAGCCCAGGCAAAGCACCTGAAGAAGATTCGCCTGGATCGCATTGTCCTTCTTTGCCAACGGGCTGAAACAACGGGCGTGACAGCTCGGCTTTGCAAGGCTTTGTCGGCATTGACGGGGCTCCATTCATTTCACCTTTCCCTTGGGTCTGATTCCACTGGCATCGACCGACGTGTCATCCCGTTGTTTGCTGGGGAGAACACCGACCTGGATGTCCTCGTTCGGGCGATATCTTCCCTCGAGAACCTCAGATCTGTCTATCTAGGCCGGGACGGTCGGAATCAGCAATCAAACTTGCTCCCGCGTGCCTTTGCGGCTCTTGTGCAGACGACAGAGAGTGTTACCATAAGAAACATGGCGATAAGCCCTGCTCATGTCAGACAGTTGCGGTCCCAATCGCTTCAGTCGTTGAACCTGATTCAGACTGACCTGAGAGATGACGGTGCCTTGGCACTATCTCGGTGCATTGCTGAAGGCTTGCTACCGTTCTTGAACAAACTGTATGTAGCAGGGAACGCCATGACAGACGAAGGCGCTGTTGCGATTGTTAAGGCCATTCAGAGCAATCCTGTCAGAAGAAAGTTGGAAGTACTTGACCTTCACGACAACTTTCTGATGTCGACGACAGGCGCAGCGGTTTCGGTACTCTTGGGATCCAACTGTGGTTGCGGCCTTACCTTCCTGGATCTGTCCTGCAACCCAGGGTTGGGTGACCACGGTGGCGTTGCTGTGGCTTCGGCTTTGGCAGACAACTGTACGCTAGAGCAACTATGCCTCTTTGGGTGTGGACTCGGCAATCAGACTTGCAAGGCAATCGCTGCGTCCTTGTCAAGGAACCGTACCCTGAAGCGTCTAAACTTGTACGACAACCAATATATCGGAGAACAAGGCGTTCTGGCTCTTGTGGAATGCTTGCAAGATCAAGCCTTCTATCTGGAACGGCTCGAAATCAAGACTTCTCAGCTCGTATCAAGGACTGCTGACAGTGAAGGCAAACATCCTAAAAGCACATTGGACTTCTTCCTGCGCCTAAATCGCGAATTCAAGCGAGGCGAAGCACTGTTCAAGTCTGAAGCGGACTATTTGAAGGGGCCCGTTGCCAAAGCATCTGAGCTTGATTTGAGTTCTCTATTTTATCTGCTGTCTGCTCGACCAACGCTGTTCTCCCCGCCTGCGTCTCGAACCAGGCAAGCTATCGTACACCTGCACAAGCTGTGTCATCCAGTGGCTCTCCCTCTTTCCCAGAAAGGGACGAGCTCTGTGGCCGCCAAGGTGTTTTGCAACCCGCAGGCATAAAAGACCTGCAACTAGAACGCCAGTTTGATATCTCCATTGCGGGGTGTCCTTATCGCGGAACGAGGCAGGCGCTTCACTCAATCGCGGCCAATTCCTTCCGCACCCACTTCCATGGGCGGAGCACTTGCAATGGCAAGACTGCGCCAACCAATTACATTGCTACATTGTACTACATAGAAGAATACTAGTAGAATACATCAACTGACAGTCTGTGTATGCCAGCCCCCAGCTAGCAGAACCAGGGGATCTCTCCTGGTACCAGTAGTGTCGATTGTTGACTAGGTCGTTGTTTTCAACTCTGGCCGATATCCCTTTTCAATGTCTGCACAAGCCATAGAGCAACGCATACAGTCTGTACATTAGGTCAACCTTGATGTAATGAAAGGAAACACTATGAGGCGAGCAGTGAGCGGCTCCCTCCACCAAACTGTTGTCGCCTTGCAACAGGTACGCCGCGTACCACATTTTGTTGTGATACTTGTCGTGTGGAAGTCGAAAGTCGTAGTGAAATCCCGGTGAATACGGATTGTAGCGCTCGCCTCCACTGGCATCCCGAGTATCAAATGGCAAGATGCCCAGTTCTTTAAAGACTTTGGCAATCATGACATCTTCGGTAAAGGTATGATCGCCGGTATAGTAGTTTGGAAGTCCCTCCACTACCAATGCCTTGAGCGCAGCCTTGTTCAAGGTATATCCGCCGCCTCCCTGGTTGAAGATATTGTCCTTGTTTCCCTCGTAGGCCAGGCGGCCTCCAAGAAAGAGTGGCATTTGCAACGTGGTTCCAGTCAGTGTTGTTTCGGTGGTTCTTGTTGTCCCATTGTGGAACGTGTTGGCTGCCATGACAATATCCTCACTTTCCAAATACGATTTGAGGTTTTCTGGAATGACAAACATGTCTTCACCCCCAATGTGGAACCAATCGTATTCCTGATAGTAGTTGTCGTAGACATAACTCCATACAGACCGGATCTTTTGCCAAATGTTTTCATACTTTTCTTCCCCCTTGTGCGGAATTTCCGCCGTATTGAGTGAAAGGTCGGTCTTGGTAGACGCTACCATGAATCCATCGCATTTGGGACCCCACGTATTGCGCAAGGCGGGTATCTTGTCAACGTGGCTGCTTTCCGTGGTATAGACAATGCACAAGAGTCTGACAGGAGTCCTATGTAGATTGTCTGTTGGGGATGCCACTGGTATTACCGACACTTGTTCCTCTATCATTTGATAATTGGAATCTCTCAAAGCACAAGCTTGCGTTAAAAAAGATTCATTTAGCAAAGGAGTAAAGCTACTGGGTGGATGGTTTCTTAGGGCCGTTGGATCATGTCGGTACCCCCATTCTCCCTGTTCATCCTTGGCACCTCGATGTGGATGATTTCGATTTCCATCTCTGACATCCAGGTACTCGATATCCACGGGCAGCCATGGTCTGACGGTGTGATTCTGGACTGTGGCATTACTGATCCTCTTGTTGGAAAACCGACCAAAGAGTGGCGTCTGGTCTTCTTTGTCCAAGGAATATTGTTTGACATACTCCGTCAATCCAATAAAAGTGAAACTCCAAACACATGCCACAATGAACCACAATCGAATATGATCATCTAGTGTGGAAGAGGATAATAAGGCAGATGAAGAGACTCTTCGTGGTCTACGCTTACTAATGGTGCGCTTTCTATTGGATCTTGTACTGAAGGATAGTGAGCTGTTGGAAGAAACAGACGATGGAGAAGACGTCATTTCGTGGTATTGAAGCTACAGTTTTGTTGACGACGCCATGGCCAAACGGGGAGACGATGACCAAGGATCAAGGAAAGCTAATTTGTTGCCCTGTCTCATGGTCGCCATACTTTCTTGTAAGTGAAGTGTCACAGAAAACGATATTTCCAAAAGGCTTAATGAAATAGGCTCCCAAACTTCGGTGCGCCTTTTTGTACTTAGGGGGAAGAAAAACGGTCACACCGACTGGTACCACTCGTTGAACAAGCACACAGGAAGATCATCTCTGTCTCCTTGCTTTGTTGATGAAGCCACAAGGGACAAAAGAGATTGAATGAGCTTTGGAAAGCAACAATCTACTTTACAACCAATTCAGGTCTTGAATCGCGCGCCTTGAAAGAGACAAACTCCTTTGTCTCGTGGCTGCAGCGGAAAGTCTGGATTGTGACAAAGATATCAACAACAACAAGTACACTTATTAGCAGTGTAGCGGAACACAGAACAAATACTATAGCTTAGCAGAGAGCTGAACATAGCCGAGACAACCTCTCAAGATGGTGAAGAAGTCGTCCCAACCATCCTTGTTACAGGCTGCAGGTAGAACCCGAGTAGGCGGCATTCGATTGGGTTCGTTCTCCACCTCGGGCACTGGATCCTTTTCTAACGCCAACAACAGCAAGAACAGCAAGAAAGATCCTCCCGAAAAGACACATTTCCGACTTCCCAGTGGGGCAGGAGCGGCTCTAGGATGTCAAAACCCAAAGTCTCCCATGTCGTGTCTGACACCCGAGGGAGCATACAACGATAATCTCTACTATCAAGATGTTGACGACCAAGTTCTCGTGGTCAAGCAAGACCCCGAAGAAGAGCGAGATGCTGGTACCCCAGAAGAGCTACTAGTCCTCAAGGCAGATGCTCCCGTCCGAGATACCATCGACAACAACAACAACCCAGAAGAAGAACGCCAAGATTCCAACGACCCGCCCATCTTCAAGTCTCCCCGCCACATGTTGCACCGACGTGCGAGTGATGCTGCTGTCGTTGCACCCATGGCGAGTGGATTCAGCGACGTCGATGGGACACCCAAAAAGATGAAGCACATGGAGTTGAACGGTGGCATTGCCTTCACGGCCCCATCGCCCATTACTCTGGACCGGGTCGTCCTGCAGGCCAGTCAGGAACATGCCACGCCCAGCAAGAGTGCCTCGAACAGCACCGGGGAGGTTAGTAAGGAGCCCCCGATTGTGGTGGAAAACAATGACGAAGAAGGAACTCCGGCGATTGAGAAACTTCTCACTCCCAAGGTTATTGTCACCAAGGTCTCGGAACCCGATTTGTCCGAATCGCCCAAGAACGATGATACTGATGACAACACTAATAATACCTCCACCAATAATAGTAGCAAGCCAGAGAAGGATAAGACCAAGAAGATTGCCTTTGACAAGGTCCGACGACTCTTGAACCGGATGAAACCCAAGGAAGTCAAGGCCCTGGGAAAGCGTGGGAGCGGGAGTGCCGCCACCAGTGCTGAAGATCAGGCATCGTCCAAAAAGACATCGTCTAAACAATCGACCACATCCAAGGGACAGTCCACAACGGCGTCATCGGCAAAGGCAAGCAAGACATCGCTGGCATCCAAAAAGGCCGTCCTGTCGCAGGCGTCCTCCAAGAGATCAGGGCTTGGATTTGCATCCAAGCTGGGCTCCAAACTTGGCTCGGTTACCAAAACTGGTTCGGTCGCCTCGTCCAAGAGTTCGTCGTCATCCAAGGCGTCCGGTATCAAAAAGGCGTCGTCCAAGGACTCGTCCAAAGTCGCCGCCGACGCGGCCACGATGGCAGCCTCTCAGGCGGTGGAACAAGCCGCATCGAAATCAGGGTCAATGCCATTGTCATTGGCCAAGCTCTCCTCCTCCAGAAATTCATCGTCCAAGGGGTCGTCCAGAGCCGCCACAAACGCCTCCAGGGGGCCCTCCTTGGCCGATATTTTGCAGGCAGAGGCGGAAAATGAAGAAAACTCGGCATTGAACATGGAGGATCCTGCTCACCCAGGAGACACATTGATGGATCATGACTACGAGGACGAGGAAGGACCCTTTGACCAAGAGCTCAAGAAAGAATTGACCAAGGAGCTTATCATGGATACAGCAAAGGATACTGGAACCGACCTTGACGATGGCGTTTTGGAAGAAATAATTTCGCAGGTGTCGTCCACGCGAGGATCCTTGCAGAGCTCCATTCACAAACTCATTGAGGCGCAGTCACGGTCTGTATCTACATCGATTGGAACCAAGTCATCGGGAAGAGATTTAGAAGAAATGCCCACCTTGACTTCCTCCGAAAAGAGAGCCTCATCTGACTTTTACCAGACGCTCTTAGCAAGGGCCATGAAACTGAAGGGTTCCAAGGATGGTGGAGTTTCCAGATTGAGAAAGATCTCCTCGGATTCGTCGCCTTCGGTGTCGAGTAGCGCCAAGAAGGCATCTTCCACCAAGTCTCCCGCAGCCTACTCAGCCATGTCCAACCAGGACCAATCCAGAAGCGCAAAAGTGAGCCAAGCAAGCGCAAAACTCTCGTCCTCTAGCCCGGCAAGTAACAACTCAAGCAGGAAGAGCGACGCTCTCAAGTCCACTACTCGCGGGACGCCTGCTGCCTCTCAGAAGTCTGGTGCCTCCGAGAAACAGGCATCCGTGAAATCGAATCCTATCCCAACCGAGATTGGTGTTACCAGGAAGATTGCTTCTAAGCCTGAGACACCAGCGGGAACGGTGTCTTCTATCCCAAGAGAGGTCGTTGTCACGGAGAAACCTCCCTCGACAAAGGCCAAGAAGCGAACCATTCGTGGCGACACCTCCCCGCAAGATTCTTCGCAGCGTGACTCTGTGTGGGAAAAGCTTTGGGAGAAATGGGAACCCTTTCGCAAAGAAGGCCAAGATCCCCCACCAACGCAAAACGCTGCATCCAAGCCGCCGATTTTGAAACACAGAAACCATGAAGACAATCAGCACGACAAGAGAACGGATCCTCCAGAATCCGTCGTAGATGTCCCGATTGACGAAGAAGAACCCCTGGTTGATGATAGGCGTCGTGGTAGCAAAGTTTCAACAAATAGTGAAGGTATCATTGTCATTGAAGACAATGAGATTCTCTACGATTTAGAGAGCCGAGATGGCCCAAACTTTGGAGGTAGTGAAGACCAAAACAACCGTGGTCAAAAGATTCATATTATCTCTGATCGAGAGCCATACGGTCAGGAGAAACTCAGTGGCAAGAAGAATCGCGGTCAAGATAGGTATAGCGCTGACGTCCAAGAAACTCGCGGACGCTCTCGACAGCCCATAGTTTTCACATCTTCGGACCTCGACGACAACGACAGATCCGGGCGACGGTCGACTGGTAGTCGCAACTATGATGATGCCACGTCAGAAGCTTCACCCGAGCCACTGTTATTCGTCGCTTCTACGCTAGAGTCACTCGAACGCTTGAAGAGTACCGCCTCATCAATGGCAGATTCAAAGATAAGGTCTCGATCTTTCTCACCAAATAGATCCCCTCGTTTCGTGGGTGGAAAGCCAGTGAGAAGAGCCAGTGGTGTTCCATCAGAGCTTGAGTTCCCAATGACGCCTATCGACGTCGAAGACTCGATCACCATGACACAGCGCCTTAACAAGTACAAGATTGGTGGAGGCAACCTAAGTGTTCCAGAACCCTCGACCACCAAACCGGATCTTCCCGACGTCATCCTTGTGGAACCCCCAGTGAAGTCCAAAGCAAAAACTTCAAATGTACGAGACAAGCTTAAAAAGAAAGCCGAGCAAATGGCAGAAAAGCACAAGGCGAAACAGGAACGAAATCTGACCATTCAAACGGTAGAAAAGCATAACAATGGTGACGACTATGACGATGATGGGGAACTTTCGGGTCTTACCAATTTCCCGATTGCTGAGATCAACGCCTTTCACAAAAAAGAGAGTGTTTCGGACCTTGACAATTCCATCCGAAACTTCCCTTTGCTCAACATCATGGAAGGGGGCACCATCAAAACTGTTTCCGAACTTGATCCTGGTCCAGAGGGAGAACCAAAGAGGCTCGACAGTGACAGTCACACTGGTTCGATTTCTGGCCTTGTCGACCATATTGTTGTCGCAAAACCTGCAAAAGCCGACGAAGAAGAAGATGATGATGTAGACAAATATGCGGCCATGGAGGGTGGAGAGGAGGAAGAGGAGGAGGAGGAGGAGGAAGAAGAAGAAGAAGAAGAGCCAACAGGTACAGGAGAGAACCCGTTCGTTCTACACCAAGATATTGATATTGAACGTGACGCGGAAGGCGCCGCGCTTGCAGATTCCATTACTGAGTGGAGCATTCAAGAGATTGAATCAGAGGATACGGGCGCGGTGGCCGTAGAGGTGATGCTAAGTGCATGCAACCAAACACAGCTAGGTCAGATGTTCCTGAAGAATGTACCAATGTCATTGCAAAGGAAGAAAAAGGAGGGTGTCCAAACGGTGTTGAAACGAATCAATGAACAGGGTCAGATGGTCGTCCTGAAGACACCCATAGCAAAGGAATCAGCGTTACCATCGTCGTCTGACGAAAACGTAAGACGACCCTATCCGAGCAAGCCCGTCCAAGCCACCCCTCGGATTTCGAACATTGGGAAGAATCAATTCGCTCGAGGCCGAAGCGACCCCAACGGTGCTGATGGAACCGACAAGTACGCCAGAAAGAAATCACGAAAGCAGGCCAGTGACTCCATGGCTGACATAACAGATGCCTTTCTCAGCGAAAGGAACAAAGGGCTGCGTGATGCCCCAAGTTTCGATGAAAAAGAATCTTTTAGCCGCAAGTCTAGTGAGTCACATAATAAGGCCGAAGTTGAGGTTGAAGCTGAAGACGGCAGTCGCATGCCCATAAGCGCTCTTGCGCGAGCACTAAACGCCGAACTAAACGCGGACGATTCTTCGTCGGAAGGTGGATTCTTGTCCGAAGCCGAAAACTTTGAACAGTTCATCTCCAGCGGAGTCAACATCGATGAAATCCTGGGCCTCGACAAGAGTTCAGAAGAGCGGAGCGACCGTGAAGGTGACGTTGAGTATTCAGTGTCGGTGGAGAGCAGCATTATCAACCTGGTCGAGTATGAAGACGACGAAGAAGACGACGCTACCGAGCAAGAACAGGAGCAGGAGGATGAGGGCGACATGACTGATGGAAAGCGGTTGCTGTTGGAGGCAAAGCGGCTCGTGATGAAGAGCCATATCAGCGAATCCGAAAAGAAAGACCTGCTGGACACTCTCGCAAGATTTGGACGAGCTCGTCTGTCATTAAGCCCGGCTGCCAAGGCAGAGCTAGTGCGGGGTCTCAGCAACATCAGCGAGGATTTCATTCCAGATCTGATTGACTTGACCGATTTAGGCGAAAGCTTTATGGATCGGCCGATGAGTGATGTCCCACCTTTGAGCGATGAGCCTATTATCAGTGATGACCCACCGATGAGTGATGAGCCAATGAGCGAAGACCAACCGATTACTGAATCCTCTGGTGTTGAGGACGTAACCTCAGTTTCCGAGGAAAGTGAACAACTCGAGAAGCAAATGGAAGACTTGCGCCAACTTGCCGCGCAACACAATGTCGAAAATGTTGCAACCGAAGACTATCCAAAACAACCTGTGAAAAGCCAAGACTCCCTTGAAACGTTGATGGACTTGGCAGCCCAATTGCTTCGAATGAAAGGTGATCAGGAGGGAACAACGGTAAATGCACAAGAAGAACCCACCAGCGTGAAGCCGAATACAGAGGTGGAAGACGGATTGGTGATCGTCCCCGGAGTTGACGTTCCGCAATTCGAAGGAAAGAGCAATGAAGAAGAAAGCTCCACCAAGTCAGCCGCCTCCATTTCAGCGGCCGACTTAAACAGCAAACAGGTAGCCAACATGGACGGGCACTTCTTATCGAACACAGCAATAAGCACGCTCTTGGAGCACGTGATGCGACACGCTGGAGAAGAGACCCTTGAAACGGTGTGTCAAGCCACAACGGATAACCTTGCATGCGGGGGCCAGACTCTTCCTGAGGAGCCCACGCTCTCGAACACCAAAAAAATGATCGAGGATGTTCAAAAAGAGATTTCAGCCATTAAGCCGGATGAGAAAGAAACTCTTGAACGCCCTGGACCCCCTGGTATACCCATAACATCGGAGTCGATAGTGGCACAGGGTATGTTACAAAAGGCATCTAGGGATCGCTCAAGTTCAAACGTCGATTCGAGCATTTCTTCTGGAGTTGTTCCGACACAAAAAGTGGAACTGGATATCTCCTATCTCAATCGCAAGAAGCAGCAGAAGCCAACAGGTGCATTCGGTGCGCTCTGTGCCGTCACAGAGCACGCTTTTTGTGGACCACGTGTAATACCACCAACTGATCTGGATTATCATCTCAACATCAGCGATGTTTCCATGGCTGCCTCCCGTATGGCGGTTGCTCCGAGATCAGACAAAGCTCCTGGTGCTTTCTTTGGAGACGGCTCAGTGAGTGGGCTCAGTGGAGAAGATGTCGAACGAAGGGTCGACGAAGTACTCAAAGCGAAGGAAACTTCAGCACAGTACCTGAAACCTGACCGTGAACAGGCGCCACCACATCCTTTATCTTCGCTTCCGTCGTTGAATCTAACTATGTTTGGTTCCTCGGCATCGAGAACAAACACAGAGGGAGTTGAGATCACAAACAGCCAAGCACAAAGGATGATAGCAGGTTCAGCACAAATGATGATGATGGCAGGTTCGCAAGGTGACGAAGGCCTTCCAGCTGTTCCGAGAATGCGATCGGACGAAAGTGAGTCCGCGTCGAAGGAAGAGCTGGTGGGCGAGCCGGTCGCAGATGAAGATTCCACGCTCCCCAGTGTTTCGCCTGAGCTCGAAGAGTCCAAGGTGATGAGACTTACGGTAGAAACAGTTCCGATTGAGATTACGAGAACAAGGCGAAACAATCGAAAGCCACCGATCCCAGATGACATGAACCTCAAGCGTGTTTCTAAACCCAGTAACGCCAAGGGCCCAAGGCCAAAGCCACAGCCCGAAGTGCGCTTGAAGGGGCCGAAGACGGCAAAGACACCGAAGGCAGGACAAACTATGGAATCGTCGCCAGCTCCAAGGAGTGCAGGCAAAGAGGCCCCTGTCGGTACAGAGATCGCCCGAGCCATGGGTAAGGGTCTGGAACCAGAAGCATCAGAAGCATCAGAATATCACGACGATGATTTCGAGGGAGTTACCAAAAATGACACGGAGGTCTTCGCAGCCATCATGCGGCGTTCGCAAAAAGAGAGAAGCGGACTTGAGCCTGATGCACCCAAGTGTGGACTGGACGACATTAGTCAACTCACGGCATGTGATTCCATTTTAGCGGACAGTGATGGGTCTCACATGACCGAATCCATAAGTGGCGGCACCAGGTCGAGCCAGCGCTTAAGCATTGCCAACAGCAGTAATTCCATGGCTGGAAGCGATGGATCCGGCCAATCAGATGGAGATCACTTCCAGCAGAATTATATGGAAGACGAAGAATATCCTTCGGCAGAAGACGATGACGACGACGCACCGTTTGCTGAAGGAGATGAGGAGCCTTCAGCCGAAGATGAGGAGCCTTCGGGTGACACTGTGGACCAGTACGTTATTGTCGATGGGCAGAAACACTATGTACGAGAAGGCGAAGATGGAAATTACGTGGCCAAAAACTACAGGGCTGCTGGAGGGGGCTTTGAAGAATCCGAGGAAGATGAATCGGATCAATTTGATTTGCGAGGTCCAGGTGGACCATTGGAGCAAGAAGAAGAGGTATCTTCGGATTACGAAAGTCGAGAGAACGGTCACTACGACCTTACCAACGAAGGAGAAGTCTACGGTGGTGATGGCGGGTCCCTCCAAGACGACGACCAAGAAGGCATTGCAGCCACAGAGAGCCAAGACAAGAAGTCGCAGACTAGTCTGGGTATCGTTGCGGTGCACAGCGGGGATCGAAGTCAACGAAGTCAACGGAGCAAGAGTTCACGTCAGTCGCAACAACGAGATCAGAACGCGCGCTTTCTGGACGACCAGACAAACAAATCCTCGGGTCAAGACGGCGGCATACCCAGCGCAAACAAAGTGGTATTGGGAGCTGACGATTTGGAACGAAGCAGCACCGCGTCACAGCGAAGCAATGCTATCGACCAATCCAAGGACCAGTCCAAGGAATCGAACTCTTTGGTCTCGTACGAAGATGAAGGCTCGGCGGCCAAGGAGCGATTAAATGCTCCCAAGCAAAACCAATCCAAAGACTCGAACTCGTTGGTCGCATCCGACGACGATTTGTCCATGGTTGGTATGGATCCCGAATACGAAGAAAACTTGTCCTTGAGAATGGAACCATCAGGGGCCTTGGCAGAAACGATTTTCCAAGCTTACAGCAACGTTGAATCTGTTGCTTCTTATCTCTCTGCAAATTTCTCCGAGAATCCCAGCCCATCGAACTTGTATGCTGGTTCTGGATCCTATCATTCCTTGACGGTGGGGTCCATAAAATCCGCCAGGTCCATTCGAAGCGAATCAGGTGGCCAGGGACAAGCTGAAGTCAAGCCCGCCGCCTCATCGCATAGTTTGTCAGCTCGGCGTGGAAAGATCCCTGTGATTGAAGAGAAGGCCAGTGATCCAACGAGTACTGATGACTACTCCAATCAGTCGCAACAGTACCTTTCTGTGATTGACTTTCACCAACCGGTCCAGCTGAACTATTTCAATTCAATCGGGCACGGAAACAATGCTGCAGTAAAGCCGATCGCTTCGGCACATGGATTGTCGTCTCAACAGGGTACGAGACCGGAGATTGAAGCCAAGCCAAGTGAAGCTTCAAGTTCTAATTCTTCTGGTATTGTTGGGGACAGCCAACAAGCCCCGGTGCGGACCTTGCAGTCGGTTGCCTTGGCTCGTAGCTTGTCAGCCCAACGCCGGCAGCAGAACTTGTTTCAAGACCAATTTGAGGGTCCCACAGATACTGATTCATCTGGTCTTGTGAGTGCAACCAGAGGCATACGGGAGGATTCATTGGACCACGAAGCCAACGTTGAAAGCAACGAAACCGATTCATCGGGGGTTGTAAGTACTACTCCTTTTGTGCTATCAGTTAGATCGAGAGAGCATGTCGACAATCGGAGCGCGCAAATGCAAGTCGAAGAGACACTGGTCGAATCGGCAAGAGTAAGTGTCAGTAGTGAGGCATCAAGAGATCTACACAGGTCAGAAGTTCTCGAGACAAGTAGTTCGTTGAAAGAGATGGCGCAAACATTTATTGTTCAGACAACTTCATCTGGGACTACAGCGATGGAGCCATCCATGGAAATTCAGCGAGCAGCAACGCTGAATGGTTCGTCGGACGGAAGCGATTTGGAGACTCAAGGCGGCGACAATCTGGAAATGCAGCAGTTGTCCCACCTTCGCGCCCCCTCGGGGAGTACCGCGACGGCCTTGGATGCGTCAACATCGGACACAGCAGGAAAATTCTCTGCAGAGGACGAAACAAGGAAAGACGGTTCAAACATCCTGTCAGCTTCAACAAGCATGTCATTGCAACACGACATTTACTCGTACGATTTCAAGAAGAACTCGATTCTTGAGAGCAAAGACACTTATGATTTTAAGCAGAACTCGATTCTTGAAAGCAAGGACACAGACCCGGGCGGTTTGAGGAAAAACTCAATGCTCACTAGCAGATCGGAAGCAATGGGATCTACTACTTTGAACATACCGTCTGATGTGGAGGAAGATGACGATGCTGATGAACACATCGACGCGTTCCACACGGGACCGACTGACTTCATAATTTCAGCCCAGAGCAACGAACACGATCCATCCATTGTCCTTGCAGATGCTGACTTCACCCAGCCGCAGGAAATCATCTTCTGTGAAAGTTCCATGGATAGCGAGGCCAACTCTGCAGCTGTCCGGGGTCAAGACTTTCAGAGACCCAGTACTCACACCGTCGTTTCGTGCCCAGAAATGCATAACCCCATGGATGGAGCATCCATGGACGCCATTGAGCACACTAGTGCTCCAACTGAAGTGTTCGGAGACCATCCATATAGTGACCAATCAACGCTGGGGTCAGAGGGCGTTTCAACAGTTCCCAGCAAATCGGAACCGGGAATGCAGGTACGGCCAGCCCCAAGTGTTGGAGCATTGCCAGTTCAAGATTCTTCTAGCACCCGTCCTATTTCGCCGTTTAATGCCTTGTTGAGTCTTGTTACCGGCTCTGGTGTCCGTGAACAACCCATTACCGTTGATCAGGGTGTCTCTCCTCAAGCCGGAGCACCAGTGTTTACGGAAGGTGACTACAACATGATCAGTTCGTTGATGGGTGATGTCGCTGAAGATCCGCCGAGTGATACAAAGGTCCGACCAATCATGACGGCCGAGACTTCCAGCTTGACACGCCAGCCTTCAATAGCGTCAAAGGAGTTCTTGTTCCAGCGGGGAGATCAAAGCGCATTAGTTCAATCATACGTGTCATCTCAGCAAACAGGCTCGGCTGTGTCTTCCAGACAACCAGTCGACCCACCGACCCTCCTGGCAGAATCGGCCTCAGCAAGTTTAGACCACCTTACTCAGCCAATTGATTTGTCTGGTATCGAGTCGTGGTCACCTTCTCTTGCTGCATCGTTCAAAAGCGAAGAACATGCATCAACCGTGAATTCGGCAGAGCGCTCAAATGGAACTTCTGGAAAGGAAACCAGCGTTGGTGATTCTGCAAGACAGCCAAGCAAAAGCGAATTCCATGAAACTGCTGAAGCTTCCCAACAGTCGAGCTCTGGGTCTGGTGTCTTTTCACCTTCTCTTGCTGCGTCAGTCAAAAGCAAGGAGCGTGCTGCAGATGTGGCTTCTGAGAAGTTGTCAAGCGCAGGTTCTGCAAAACGCTCGATTGGAACCTCTGGAAAGGAAGCCAGCGTTAGTGATTCTGCAAGACAGCCAAGCAAAAGTGAATTCCATGCAACTGCTGAAGCCTCCGAACAGTCGAGCTCCGCTTCTGCAAATCAGTGGAGCAAGCACTCCGGAAAGGTGTCAAGTGATTCTATGAGGCAGTCGAGCGAAGAGGAAGACACCACTGAAGATCAAGAGCAGCGATCGAGCCCAGATTCTGAGAAAAATCAGTCTTCAAGTGAACATTCCAAGCAGTCGGCACAACCTTCGACCCAGTCTCACAGTCACGAATCAAATGAACTTTTAGATTCCCTACAAATTCCAGAGCTCCCAATGTCCTCATCCCAGGCGGCAAGTGATGCAGTACCATACGACTTGTCGATGAATGCCGATGAGTCCCTGAGAACGGCAGGAAGTTCTACAGAGCGGCGAACAGAGGGCAGAAGCACCACCGATGGCAGAAGCACCACCGAAGGTAGAAGCACCACCGAGGGTAGAAGCACCGCCGATGGCAGAAGCACTGATTTTGAATCAAAAACGACCTTGACTGCCCTGAAGGCTCCAATGCCGGCAGACGATGAGTCTAAGAATACTCGTTCTCGTCGTAAACCATGGAGTCCAACAGACGATTCAGAGTCAAAGAAAACAATCACATCCCTGAAACCTCCCATGCCAGCTTTTTCCCCACTGTCACTGGAGCGTCCCCGTAACGCTGGGACAGAGTCCCTTAATGATGAGTTGCAGTCGCCTCCCCTGATGCCTTCAGATAGCATAGGCTTTGAGTCCAAGGAAGTGAACTTGTCGAAACTTTGGACTGCGGATGAGAGCACAGGATCCGTTTCATCTGACTCCATCACAGCCTCCAGGACAAGCGTAACATCAGCTCTAATGAGGCCTCCTGTGCCCGCCATGTCGCCACAATCACAGCAACAACAGAGGGAACCATCTGCCTCAAAGTCCAAGACGACTTCTTCATCTATTCTTAAGCCACTAATGCCGCCACTGTCGCCACAGTCACTTGGTCAACAAACCAAGGAACCAAAAGAGCATAGTGTTGGCAAAGAGTCGAACGGGGTGAGACTATCAAGCTTTTTGGAACTGGACAAGGGCAAGGCCTCTGCACCGCCCGCCGTAAGCACCGACGGAGCGTCGAAAACGACAATGACGTCTCTTCTGAAACCTCCAGTCCCTACTGAATCGCCTCAGTCGATTGAAAGGAAGTGGAGAAAAGCCACTGAGCTAGCCAAAGGTGCAGCCAAGATTCCCGAATCGCCATCGGGTAGTGTTGGCCTTGATTCAAGAGAAGTGAGGCTGACGACCGCAGAGAAGAGCTCGCATCATGATGCGTCAGAATCATGGACGACACTGAGTGTTCTGAGAGTGCCCAGACCTGCGGCATCGCCAAACTCTTTCATTGACGAGAGGCGGACGGCAAACGACGAAAGCGTGGGTTCAAAGGATGATAGAACGAAAGAAACTCTTTCCATGAATGGTTCTGCAAGCTTATTAGAAATTCAGTCAAAGGAAGTGAGGCTGTCGAGTTTTATGGACGGTACTCTTTGTTCGTCCAGGCAGGAAGTTTCAGACTCTCCAGGCAGTTCCGCCAACACTGGTTCTGCTTCAAGTAGTCAGTCGCTTGCACAATCACAAGGTATCAAAAACGATTCGTTACACCATTCCACTGCACCAAAATCGGCTCCTCCCAAAGTATCGTCAACTTCGTTAAGTCAACACCTCGCCCGCGACCGAGAGAGTCGCAGCACCCATGAGTCGTTTCATACCGTTGAGTCGGCAAAAACTGAGGAGACCTCAAACTTGGCTAGCCAGGAAAGAACAAAGGACACTCATTCGTCTCATACCGACCAATCCAAGCTTGAGATTTTCACAATGACAGAATGGCTCGATTTTCAAAACGAAGGGACGGAAGTGTTCTTGAAGGCCGAAACTGAATCGGACACACAGAGCATATCAAATGAATCAGACGAAAGCAACCAAAGGGCCAAACCAGACAACGACAATCACTCTCTCGACATGAGTTTATCGCACAGCGATTCCGATGACGGAGTGCTGGAGGTGGATCCTGGCGCGAAGGTTGGATCGTTGGAAGCTGCAGAAACGGTTGACCCTATTTTCGGAGCAGAGTCTTTTATGACCCAGGGCAAGAATTCAAAAGCCCCGGCATCCAAGAGCCTTTGTGATATCGACAAACGGCCTCGGTGCGATGTAAACACATTGCTTTGTATTGCCGGCGCGCCACTTGCGATAGCTGCGGCGCCATTCGCTGTCGCTGCTCACCTAGTAAGTGGGCCAAGTTTGAATGCCATTCAATGTGGACAAGATTCCAAAGAGTTGAAGAACGATCAGTCCGTTGCTATTGCAGCTATAAACGGCTCGGCCGCCAGAATTGAGGCGAAAGCGCAAACGTCTGTTTCCTCGTCATCAAGACACCAGAGTGGCTCAAGTCAGTCACTCGCTGAATTCAATGCTCTCACTGCAAAACCTACTCGAGGACCGCACTCTCAAACATCTTCTGTGGTTGAGACAACGAAAGTGCAAGCGAAAGGTCTTTGCAGCATGAGTCCTTGTATAGGAGGCGGGCCGAAAGCGTTGGAAGCAGATCACTCTACTCCAGACGACTTTCAGATGATCGCAGAATCTGAAGACCGAAATGCCGAAGGCAGCGATTTCTTCAAAGAGCTCCCTGATCGTAGCGAGGACGAGAAAAAGGTCCCAGAGCCTTCAACAGTTGCGAAACAGATCGATGAATCAATGCCAACCAGAGAGCAGCAGCAGGCGGACTCAGCATCAATGCTAACTCGCGAACAAGAACTTGAGCTCTTGAAGGAGATGAGACAAAAGACTGTTATGAATGTTGGCAGCGATTCATCCATATCTCAATGCAGCTCTAACCAGTCGCTGTCCTTGAAGTCGCCATCGACGTTGGAGGAAACAGAAGCCATGGAAATGAACGCAGGCACAGACGCCGAAGGCGGAGACAGAGATGGCGCTGATGCTCTGATACCACAAGACTCGAAAGAGTCGTCAAAGTCAAGTGGTTCACGACCAATCGTTCGTCCTCTTTCTACTAGTTCTGAGAGGAGTGACGGGCCTAATGATGTCGCCACCAACGCCATGACAACGTCCACTTTACCCGTTTCAACACTCAATACATCGGGAGATGAAGCGATTGAAGCCAAACGTAGTGCAGACAATTCTTTCAAGTCTACAGAAGATGTGATATCCCAGAAGTCCAAAGAACGTGTCCCCATAGAAGAAGCCACGGCCCCGCATGAGTGGCGAAACACTGCGGCGTCTCACAAATCTGAAGCTTCCATGAAGTCGTCAGCAGCACGTACACCTTCAGAGAAAGATGGGATATACAGCGTCGAGCTCAAAAGCGATGTTATGTCGGGCCATCTTGCTAGCGCGGACACTGAATACCAAGATATCTCAGTGTCACACAGATACGGCGATCCACCACCGGGGTCAAAAAAGGAGCCTATGGATCCCCCCAACGATTTGTCTCCTGTGGCTAGGAATGACGCGACAGAACAGGAACATCACTCTGGAAGTTCCGTCGCAGACGAAACGTTAACTCTAACACCCGCGAATTCGATTCTAGACACAGATCTCAAGTTTGAAAGTCCCGCAATCGCCACCGCCAAAGCTGATTCGGAAACAGAATTCGGGGTCGGAGCAGACCTCCATGATGGCACTCCGACGTACAACCAGTCCGAACCAAACCAGAAAGAAAGTGGGGAGTCTCCTGCAGAATCGAACATCTCTGAAGTATCTCCAAGTACAAACACTGATGACGAAGGACTGGCCTTTCACACACCACACGCGACAAGTTTTGCGTCTGAAAACGTCAGAGACAAAATCATTGACATTCACTCGTCGAAGGGATCCTCGCGCCGGGGAAGTGTCCAAAGAGGAGACGTCGTCCCCGAGGATTCACCTCAACTTAGCTACATATCTGATGATTATATTTCTGACTACTGCGACAGTACGCTCCCAACTCGTGGTGACGACCCTTTCATTTCAAACGACCAAAATTTAATCACACCACGCCCAGACCCAGAGGAACAATTACCCGATGAAGCCTCGATGCCGATGCATCCTCCAAAAAGTATTCAAGCCCCAAGCAGTGTTTTGGAGACCATTGCTGGTCAAGGCGAACAAAACGGAGAGGAAGCGGATAAGAACGTGGCAAGGAGCTCCCAAGTGTCTAGAAGTACACTCGGTAGCAAGTCTAATAAACCTGCAGGAGGCTTTGTCCAAGCTGATACAGGGAGCTCCAAAAATCTGAAATCTGCAGGAAGCGTACCAAGTGAAACTGGTAGTGCCCACTACGTTGGACGGAGCTCCCAAGTGTCCAGAAGTACACTCGGGAGTAAGTCCAACAAAAAGGTTGGAGAATTTGTTGAAGCCGATACAGGGAGCTTCAAAAATCTGAAAACTGCAGGAAGCGTGCCGAGTAAAACTGGTAGTGTCCACTATGATTTGGAACCGAAAGAGACCGAACCCACTCTCTTGGCACTTGAAACATACAGCTACAATAACTATACAAGGCAGTCTCAAGGGACAACCTCTACATTGGGCAGCAACAAATCCGGGATCCTTCACAGTTTGGAACAAGAAATCAGAGAGTCCAACCTTGCGGCACCTCTTACTGGCAACTCCAACGATCTTGCAAGTACTAGGGACTCACTAGTAACAGGAAGTACAATAGGTAGCAAATCTGGTGCCCAGAAAGAGTTTCTAAAGGAAACAGCACCAGGTCTTTTAGATGCTGATGCACCAATTCCTGGCAAAGGCATGATGGAGCGATTTGCATCTGCCAGAGATTCAATGGAAGGAGAATCATCATCGTCATCGGGGGGAGTAGACCAATCACTCTTGCTCCAAGGTTCTAATGATTCTGGAGGGCTACTCCTTTCTGTCACGCGGTCGGATTACGAGGACGATCGTGAAACGCCAATGTTTTCTGAGAGCGAAACAGGTTATGATCAAGACGCATACAATGGTGGCTCCGAACAAGAGAACTCGTCATATTCATCAAGTGGCGAATCCAAACAATATGACTCCACTGACGATCTGCTGCGGATGCCTCTTCCACATCGAGATAGCTCCGTCTTTGATGCGACGAGTATTGCCAGCTCGAGCAAGCGGCAGAGTGCGGCAGAATCAAGTAGCAGCAACGCATCTGCGCTTCAAGGAAACAGACCTGCTTCAGCTTCTTCTGGTGAGGAAGTTATCGTTGTTAGTGAAAGTCAAACGCAACCTAGGTCTTCAGCATCTGGCTCTAACGAAGAAATAGTCGGTGGTCAAGGAACGACGTCGGAGGAATACCTGTCAACCATCCCTGAGCTTGAGTTGAATAGCGCCAGTTCTCGAGAAGTCAACCAACTGGTTAAGAATGCACAAGAAAATCGGAAGACCGCAGTTAACCTTGTGGCGGCAAACAGCAGAGCATCTGGCCAGTCACTGGATGCCTCCAATAGTGACCGATTCCCAACAAGGCTATCGACAAAGGAACTGATTCGGTTGTACACTGAAAGCGGTTCAGTGGAGTCCAGATCCATATCAAGATCCTATTCAAATACATCGCAAAGCCCTTCTGGAAGGACTTCTTCGATGGCCGACTCGTATCACAACCGCCCGTCCAATCCCACCAACACCAGCACTTCTACAAGTTTCGACTTTGAGAAATCAGGGGGCTACAATGCTCGATACTCGGCATCTTCAAATGGGATGGTGTCTTCTGGGGTGTCCAGAAGTCAAGTGGGGCCTGATTTTGGAGCTGTGTCTGCTTCAGGCATCTCTCACAGCAGCCAAACACATAGCACTGGCAACTTATCATATGGTGCACAAACATCTCCGAATTTGAAGAAAGAAGCACTTGATGCGCCAGCGTACGCAGGAGATCCATTGCAGGTTTACTTGGCCAGACCTCAGCTGAATAATGGTGGGGCCGGTCCAGATGCTCAAGATGCAGTGTCATTGGTAGACAGAACAATGACATTGACGAATGAGGTGTCCACCAGATCTATCCATTCAGCACCAGAATTGCACACTGGGTCGGCCATAGATCAACTCAACTCAAACCAAGAGAAACGAATTGATATTGACTTAGTTTCCTATGGCTCGACCTATTCGACCCCAGCCCCTGCCCCAATCCCAGCCACTAATAGAGCCACTAATCCAGCAGAGCACCAGACAGCAATGGGTACTGAGGAGGATGTCATTTCTCGTCCTTCTTGGGATGTAGGAATGAATATCTCCAGTGCTGGATCACCATCTTGGGCTGAGCTTACAGAGGCAAGTAAAAGTGTGTTCTCTTCTATGGCAAGAACAAACAAAACGACACAAGAAAGAGTAGGCACTGGCCCAGGCACCTCAGGAGTTTCATTAGCTGCACACATTACTACAATGAAATCACCAGCTGGAGCAAGATCAGTTCAATCAGCACCAGCAACAAGCTCGGCTCGGCCAAACTTAGCAATGGGTGGGCATTCTGAGGACCAAGCGTCCTACGATAGTGGCATTGCTGAGGCGGATACAACATCGGAGTCTACTTCCAAGTCAGTTTCAAACATGACCTTTGCAGAAAGATCTACCACCGCAGCTACTACCACAGGGATGTCTATACTTGGTCGTGAGAGAGTATTGCATTCAGCTGCAGCCACAACAAGGTCAGTCCATTCTGCCCCAGGACCAAATTTGACTCAGTCTTACACCGAGGCAGTTGCTGCAGAAGCCACCAAATCTCCTTCAACAGAAACCCATAAGTCTCTTCCAATGTGGGATGAAATGTCAAAAAACTCCGAGAGTGAGAGTGCTGGAAGACAGTCAGTTGCTGCTGAAACAACAAAGAATCATGGTGTGACAAAAAACTCTAGAATTGAGAGTGCTGGAACACCATCCTGGAATGAACTTGAAATCTCCAAGAGTGAGAGTGCTGGAAGACAGTCAGTTGCCGCTGAAACAACAAAGACTCATCCCACGTGGGATGATTTGACAAAAATCTCCAGAAAGGACAGTGCTGGAACACCATCTTGGACTGAACTTACTGTAGAAAGCAAGAATGTCTTCTCCGCTGTTGTGAAGCCAACACAAGATCGAAAGCTTGATGATATCTATGGATTGCTCAACAAGGAAGAGAAGGCACAGACACTAAGCCCAACTGGATCCAACAGAAATCTTCAAGATGGTAGGGTGATTCGTTCCAAAGGCTCCATTGGTGAAACAAAAGTCATCATGGGTCCAGTCATCCCTTCAGCGACACACCAAACAGAAGCCACAAGGCTTGGCAGTGATGATGCTTCATATGGCACAAGAGACAGCTCTGATGACCCCTTGCCACTCAGCTTTTTGAATGAATCCAGGTCATTTGCCTCAATACCATCCAAAAGGAGAATCAATCATTCATCAACGGCTGATGATGATAAATCCACCGAGACTGAAGTAACCAGAGGCGGTTCTAGCCGCCTCAACATAGCAGGAACGGCTGCTGCAGAAAAAGCTGCTGAAACATCAACAAAGAGTGACTCAAGGACAGCTGCTTCTAGCATTCACAACACGATGACACCCGCTGCAGAAACACAAACACAAGTGGAGAAAACTCCATCACTTGGTGCTCATTCAGCCCCAGATGCAGGTGCTGAAGAACGGTTTGTGAGAAATTATCTTAGATCACCTGGATCAATGCCAGAAATGCAGCACAGAACTCATGTGCCAACAGGTCAAGATGCTTCTAACTACACAGTTTACTCATACAGTGTTCAGTCAGTCCCAGGCCCTTCAAATTACAGTATGAGGAATGATACAAGATCAGTTGTTTCCACACCTGTAGCCAATCAGGGCGTTGCTATGGCAACTGGAATGACTGCCATAAAACAGCCTTCAAACTACCCAATGCCAGGAGTAGAAAAGTTGGACACAAAGGAGTCATCGCAGTTTGAAGGGACATCCAGCTACTCATACAGTATTCAAACATTCCCAGGTGCTGAAGACTACAAAGAGAGGAGAGATGCAAGGTCCTTTGCATCAATGCCAACAGTAATGCATGAAAGTGCTCACCACTTGGGTGCTTCAGTTTCCATGTCACAGTCTGAAAGGAATCCAAACTTTTCAAACAGCACTCCGATAGGCCCTGCAAATGTGGGAAACTCATTGAGGAATGATACAACACCAATTGTGTCAACACCAGTAGTACAGCAGAGTACATGGGACTCCGCAAATATGTTCCAAAAGAGTTCCAACTACTCATACAGTGCACAAACAGCTCCCGAGCTTGTTGAGAATAGGGAGAGGAAGGACACAAGATCTGTTGCATCACTGCCAGCATTCTACCAAGGAGCTGGTTTCACAGCTGATCCAAAAGTGGAATCAGGCAAGCACTTCTCATACAATGCACCCTCAGCCCCTGGTTCTAGCATCAATGTGATGCAGCAGAATACGCACAGTCCAGCCATACCAGTTGCTGCAATGACACAATCAGAGACAATTCCCACCAGTGCTCAATCAGTCCCTGAAACTGGAGGCGGGCACATTTTTGTTGGTAATGACTCTAGATCAATTGCAACAATGCCAGCATACCATCAAGGTGCAGCGGTGCAACAATCAGACAAGAACATCTCATATGACGCTCCCTTGGCCACTGGTTCTAGTATGAATGTGATGCAGCAGAATACGCACAGTCCAACCTTCCCAGAAATGACACAAGCAAATACAATTCCCACAAGTGCTCAATCATTCCCTGAAACTGGAGGTGGGCACATTTTTGTTGGTAATGACTCTAGATCAATTGCAACAATGCCAGCATACCATCAAGGTGCAGTGGTGCAACAATCAGACAAGAACAGCTCATACAATGCACCCTCTGCCACTGGTTCTAGTATGAACGTAGTGCAGCAGAATACCCAAAGTCCAACCATCCCAGTTGCGGCTGTGTCACAAGCAGAGAGAATTCCCACCAGTGCTCAACCAGTCCCTGAATCGGGAGGTGGGAATGACTCTAGATCAGCAGCATCAATGCCAGCAATGCAGCAGTCCACGAGACAGCCTGACAGACACCCCAACTACTTCTCATACAGTGCTAGTGCCCACTCAGCTCCTGGAACTGCTGGGGGTGCAGACAGTTTTGTGGGTATTGACTCAAGATCAGTTGCAACAATGCCAGCAATGTATCAGGGCACCCAAGTTCCAAATGCCACTGCCATGGCACCCCACAATCTAGAAAAACGCTCAAACTATTCATTCAGAGCTCAAACAGACGCTGGAACCACAGAACCAGCTGTTTTGAGGGATACAATTTCAGGTACAGCAGTGCCAACGCAACGAAATGATGTGACTCACCTTGGCGTTTATAGCGTTAGTAATCAATACAGCAGCATGACATCAGGCACTATTGAAGGTTTCTCAGAAGGATCAAACAGGCGTCAAGTGCTGCCGATGAGTGACAGCGACAGAGCATTCCTTCACGATTTTAGCCCTTTTGCAGCATCTGGCACTGTAGGAGCACCAATCGTGGCTGACTCCAGGTCTGTGGTTTCGATGCCCGTAATGCGGGATGGTCTAACTATGACCGAGCAGGATGATACCTCTCGACCCCAAAAAAGTCCCAGAGGAGCACAACCCGGGGGCCCGATCATAAACGTTATGAAAGATGCAAGGTCTATCGCATCAATGCCACCATTGACAGAAGGTGGTTTGGACAGAATGCCAGTTGTACAAGGAGCTGGTGCCGACGGAGAGCCTCTTGCTCGCAACAAATATGATGCGAAGTCCGTGGGATCTGCGTCAAAAGAGTCAACAACGATGACGCCAACCATGACAGAGACAGACCAGCCGTCTACAGATGCAGTGGGTATGCGAAACGATGCGGCATTGGCGATGACAAAGGGTGGGCGTCCCACGGTCGTGACGGCGTCCATGTCGATCACAGACAAAGGCACCTTTTTACAGAAGGGCCCTGCTTCTGAGGCACGAACACCCGGCAGTAAGTCAGGGGGTTATAACATGAAATCACTCGACTCAGACTCGTTTGGCTCGGCATCATCTACGCGGAAGGGCGCCCACGCCACCATTGCTACAGAACCAATGACGGAAACAGATCAACCATCCCTTCCTCGATATACTTACGACGGGAGGTCGATTGGGTCGGGACCTGGTGCTTCTACTGGTATGCAAGGAGTGTCAGGGCCAACACAAAATTCCAATGCCACAGAACAGTCAGAAAAAGGAACGAAACTTGAAACGCATGTTGCATCACATAACGCAGGAAACAAGTACGATACCGGAGGAGCCTCCAGAATCGAAGAGAAAAACAGGTCTTTGTCCGTGGGCTCATCGATGAATGAACCGATCGACCTTCTTGGACCCGACGAAGAGTTGAAGTCGGCTCGTCAAGCTTCTGTGGGGTCAACCTCTCGTCGTGGACCCGTGTCTGGCAGCATTTCCAATACTTCATCTGATGATGATGTGATCTCTTTGGGAAAATTCAAAGTCGAGATAACTCCTGTGCAAGACCACGACGGTAGCTCGGAGGGAATGCTTTCAAATCAACCCGACTTCGCTTCGAAGGGCAGCAGCGGACTGGCTTCCGTATCGAGGGCAGAAAGCAACTTCCAAGAAGGAGTAGAACAAACAGCAGAACGGAGTGCGAGCTTCAGTGAGATTGAGATAAAACCACCAATTCCAAAATCCGAGCCAGAACTGTTACCAACCTCGTCATCCAAGCTCTCCAAGAGCTCGAAGGGGGTTGAAGCTATGTGGATGGATACAGAATCGGGACGACATGTCATTTCCACGGATGTCGCATCGGCCAGCAACAACGTTATCAGACATGTTAGGAGTGGTGAGACCAGTTCGTGGTTGAATGCTTCGGAGCTTGGAGAGGGCTCAACGGCTGCTGGTTCAGCGGGAAATGGCTTCAAGAGGACTGAGTCGAGTTCATGGCTGATGTCTGATTCGACAGACGAAGAGAAGAGAGACACATCTTCCAACAATATCGACGGTGGAGTGGCCAAAGCAAGTTCGCCAGAAACACACCAACAATCGCGACGCCCATCCGAAACCTCACTCTCTACCAGAAAGCAGGGACCGGTTAAACACGGAGAAGCACCCTTCGACGACAAGCTTAATCATCAGGCCAACCAACCCATCGCCGATGTTTCGCTCGAGGTGGATCGGGACGTCTACCAAGATCAAGTTAGGCCACCGAAGTTGTTTGTGTCGCCTCAAAGCAGCAGCGACGAGGACGCAAGCAGGCAATCTGATGCAGCGTCTGCCAACAGCACCTATTCGAAATCGACAGAAGAAATCGTCAACGATGCAACACTTCGGAATCTTGCAACGACCGGGGACGCTTCAGCGACAAGAGATTTTGTTTCCCAGATAATCAATGACCAGCAAATCCAACAGTTCGCTTCCACCAACGCGGATTCCAGTGTGGGCACTAATGAAGAGGCTCAGATGCACGAAGCTCTAAGTCTGTGCTACTCACCACCTGATGATGATGAAGATAGCTTTGCTACTACGACAGAAGCTGAGCTGACCGACGCAGAGTATAATATGCTATCCACGCAGCCGTCGATCCCCTTGCGCGAAACTATTTCTTTGGACCACGATGGAAAAGACCAAGTTGCTTCATTGCCTCAACCCCCAGAGTCCGACAAGGTTAAACAACCGCCAAAAAGCACCCAGAATCCTTCTGAAGGCAAGACAACGACGGGCGAAGGAAGTACGGAGAGAACAACCACCTCAATCCCGCTCCCTCCAATCCGTACTAGTGACAAAATGTCGGTAGAAAGAGAAAAATCGCTGGCCCAGGGCAGCTTTGAAGTACAGATCATCGATGCTGCAAAGTCGTCTACAGAGGGTTCGTCGCGAAACCATTCTAACGAACGAAACCAAAATCGTGAGGAAGGACGCAACTCAACTCCCACGAAAAGAGCTCTCCCTGAGCTTGAATCTGGTAGGCCGCAGGACAGAATGAGCGCGAAGAGATTGCAAGTTGAAAGTCGCGTCGCAGAGAGGAAGAATCAAGAGTCAAAAGTACCAGATTCCCCCGCCGCTTCGGTGAATAACAGACACGAACTTGGTTCGCCGGCAGCTAGTGCTTTGCCTTCGTTTGGCAGCCACACGGTGTTTTCATCGAATACGTTATCAAGCGAGAGATCTCGAGATGAAGCGGGGACGTCGTATTCAGCGCAATCTTCATTCGATAATCGGCAATTGTTTTCCAGTGCTTCAAGTCGTTCTGGAAGTGAAAGAGAAAACAAGTATGCACGCCGAATAAGAGAAAGCACTAGGCAAGAGCTACGTCAGGCAGACAAAAGACCACCTTCGCGTCTGGAACGAGATAGTCATTTTAGTCAAGATAGTCAAGATAGTGGAAGGGGAGATGATGAGCAATGGCAAGAACATGCTCAAGGAAGTGTTGGGACTGAAAGCAACAGCAGCGTTGAATCGGGCCCCAACAGTGACGTTCTCATTTCTGATAGTGAGACCTCAAGCGGCGAAGAAACTGGAGCTATTTCTGAACTCATCGCTCACTTCGACGATGTCACGCTGACTAACGAGAATGGTCGGCTCCAAGTTGCCGTTCTCGGCGACAATGCATCCTTCAAGGGCGATTCTGAGCTATTCCGAGCGCTACGGGATATTCGCCGCCAACGGGGTGAGCCTGTCCCTGATCATCAAAGCGTACAATCATCACGAGGAGTTTCCGATTACGGAAGTCCTGATCCAACACTGGACCCCATTGACGTGGAAACGATGATGAGCTACACGGAGTCCATGTACTTGCCTGATATGAGGCCAGATCTGCACAGTCACATGCGTCACAGTGAATCCATCTACTCAGCGGACGACGTTTCGATGTCTTCCAGGTCTCGATATGCTGCATACCCGTATAATGGAAGGAGCTCGTATTCCTACGCCTCCTCGGTCGATTACAACGCATCCACAATGCAACCCAGGCTGCCACTACATCGAGCAGACTCAATGCTGTCAGGAATCCGCAGTATTGACTCGACTACTTCGGTTGCTGCCACTAGGGATCTCGTTGACGATGGAATAGGCGACATTCAGGAGAGCTCCTCCAACATGGATTCGGTTGCGACACATGCTTCGCAGAAAGCCCGAGAATTGCGAGCCCAGCTGGATCAAGCACTGAAAACATCGGCGGCCATTCGTTCGACACAAGAACGTCTCGGAGCCGAGCTATCGACATTCAAGCGACGCCTTGACAAGCAACGTCAGGTAAACCATAGTTTGAGTCCACGATCGTCGAGAATGGCCGGAAGTAGCCCCTCCTCGAGTGATCGCCAATTCCGTTCGTCCTATGAACCGCATAGTGATTACATGGCGAGTGAGGGCAGCAGCAGCCGCAACTACGATCACTACAACAGGATCAACCACCCCCACAATAATTATGGATCATCTCAGCGAGGCCACTCCTCCGGCGAGTCACCCGAACGACGACGCATGTCCGACTCGACAGCGCAATTTGTGGCCCAAGCGGATCAACGTCGGTCGATGCAACAGCAACAACAACAACAGCAACAACAGCAACAGCAACAGCCACAATATCAGTTCAACTATATGCACCATAATATGGATCGAGGACGAGGACGCGACGTTATTTCGTCCTCCTTTCGTTCGTCTCATACACGAGAAGAAACCATGTCCTACAATCAGTCGTACAACCAGTCCTACTACGATTCGTCTCGAGCCGGTGCCACGACCATTACGAGCACTTTGGGAGGTGAAACGGACCGTGAACCAGCAGATGACTACTATTCGTCGTCCGATGGCACCGCCTCGTCCGAGACAGATGGCAGTGCCAGTGGTGATGTTGTGCTCGATGCCATTCAGCAACAAGAAGCCGCGGAGGAACGTCGTCGACGCTTGAAACTACAAAGCTTTGCGCGAGCGACCTACAATCGAATTGAAGAGGAAGCGATTGTGGATTTGACCCAGACCCGGTCTTCCGACGAAAAGAAAACAGTTTCCACGAGAGGAATTTTTTTTTAGGCAGGGCAACAGAGAAAGAGAAGAAGTTGAATGCACAAAAGAGAGAAAGAAATGAAGAATTGAATGTATATAGCAAATGTATGTACGATGCATGGAAGCACATTGAATGAATGCCAAGTGAAAGATGAATAGACCATTGCAACCACAAGGAGAGAACAGTACAGTGTACATGTCAGAACAAAAGAAGTCTCCTTGGAGTAGGTACTAAGAATATGTAAAGAGAAACCTTGGCACAGCATAGAGTGTTACACTTAGCAACTGTTGGCCCTTTAGAAGTACCTTCGTTCTGTTGTGTGCCCCAGCTAGCCAGAGTCTTGTAGAGTCAGTTTCTAGCTTGCTAGAAAGAACTTTGGCTCATGGAAATCAATCCACCAACACATCAAGGCCACCTGTCTGTCCAGCCAGCTATCAACCCTACTTTTGCTTCTTCTTTTTCTTGGGGATCCATGCCATGGTATCTGGTTCGTAATAGTAATCTTCCTCTTCATCTTGATCATCATCAAACTCCCATCCATCTTGATGGGAATACTTGGCATGCTCCTTTTTGACGCCCGTGGACTCTTGTACCACATCGACAATGGCCTTGAAGGCAAAAGGCTCATTGGCGGCCAGATCGGCTAATATTTTGCGATTGAGTTGAATGTTGCTATTCTTGGAGCTGGTCTTGGAGTCGTCTCCCCGCAGATTGAGGAGATGCATAAATTCGGAATAGCGAAAGGCGTATTGTCGGACTCCGGCAGAAATGCGTTGGATCCAGACCTTTTTGTACTCGCGACGTTTGCGTCTTCGATCTCGATAGGCATACTGCCAGCTCTTTTCAACGCGACGCACGGCAATGGAATAGCAATTCTTGGCGCGACCACGAAAGCCTTTGCTGAATTGGAGCAGTCGTTTGTGCTGAATAGACGAAATAGACAAGGGAGTGAGTTAGTGAGTGAGTGAGTCAACGGAAGTACTTTGCTACATTCTAAAACTACAATTTGCTGTCCTACCTTTTTGCTGGCAAACGTTCTGGCAACAATGTTCTGAGGAGAATTGGACCAAGCCGATGGTGCTGAGGGATGCAAAGGAAACCGGCTGGCCATGGTGGAGGTCGCCGTGTTCCAGGATGACACTACGAATCGACGTAGCAGCGACATGGTCAAGGTGTTGTTGTTTGTGCTGTCTGGCAGCCAGCTAAGGTACCAGTAGCTAGTCTAGGTAGAGTTGGTTTCGATGCCGTCGTCTCGGTCGTCGTCTCTGTGGCCATGGTCGTCTTCCTGAAGGCAAGCGGAGGCCAGACGAAAGATCACAATCACGGATGGATTCAGGACTGAAAGATCATTCACTTTCTACGAACTGAGGTCGATGTGAAGGATGACATGGTGGGGAGTTCGACGTAAAAGTATGAACTAAAATAGAGGGGAATTACGCTACGAGGTAGATCTTCATTAGGGTTGAGGTTGATCTCGATGTGACAACGCGATCACATCTCACACTCCCTCATCAACCGAGAACCATCTCGAAATAGTAGCGAATTCGTACTCGAACTACATCTCGTCGTTTCGTTGTAACAGTACTAGATGTAACATAGAGTGGGGCCGGTTCCCCTTTTTGTTGTCGTAGTCACTTCGCGAGCTCGTTGTTGGGTCCAATGCGATGACGAGCGCTGATGTGGAGTGCTACTCGCACTATCCTGATGCCTTGGTCAAGCTGTTCAAGCAGGGCGACGAATGATCGACCTTGGAGCACGTCTACTGTTCCAACCAAGATTGCGTTCGAACAGTTCGAGAAGCTGCGCCC
Source organism: Seminavis robusta (assembly GCA_903772945.1). NCBI lineage: Eukaryota > Bacillariophyta > Bacillariophyceae > Naviculales > Naviculaceae > Seminavis > Seminavis robusta. The sequence goes on from CAICTM010000559.1 coordinate 59,510, forward strand.
CGCTATCATCTTGACGAAAGGTCAAGAATGAGAACAAGGTCGACCTCTACTACAAGCCGAGCGACATCTGGGGCACGTCGACCACGCTATCCTTATGAAGCACTTCTCGCGTGGTGTCATCAAGTTTGCCAACTTCGGCACGCGCCCGCGGTGGATGCGATTGCCGTACACCTCTACATCAAGGCAATCCAGAGTTCTACCCTGGAGTCAGTGCGACGACGTCGAAGAGCTCAAGAGCAT
>CAICTM010000560.1:0-20583 GCA_903772945.1 Seminavis robusta
GGAATCCTTTCCGTTTTCGTTTCTTTTGTTTCCGCCGTCTGTCTCCGTCATAGTAATAGGTAGTGTATTGATTGTTTTCGTTGTTGTTCCGATATCCCTTTCTCCTTCCATTGGATCGTTTTCTGGATCTACAACTTCTCCTGGGGCGCCTTTCCACGACGCCTCCTTTGCCTCCTTTGCCGCCCTTGCCGCCCTTGCTCCCCTTGCTCTTATGGTGATACTTTTGTCTCTTGTGATGGTGTTGATAACTCACAACGACAGTACCAGTATTCGGGCCCGTCTTTTGTTGGATGTACACTTGCTGTGGTTGTGCTGGTCGGTCGTAGATTGGACGGTACTTGGTGGCAGTTCCGATTCCCTTGACACCGTTGCCATAATATGGTCTGGGGTTGTTCTGCCTATACGGTAGATTGTTTTGAGGTACGTCGTTTGTTTGCAGAAAGGGGTTGTCATTGAGGAGAGTATTGTAGTAATCACCAGGTTGATATGGGCTTCGGTTGTCCCCAGCGTTGTCTCCCCCACTTCTATAGTTTCCTCGAACATGCTTAACTCTGGCGCTCTTTCTACCTCTCCCACGCGTCTCGTTCTACCCGTGTTTCGAAACAGTGGAAGATACTGCCTTGACAGCAACCTATTACTTTGTTCCATAGCTTCTTTCTCTTTGTTATCATTGTTGGGAGTGGCACTCGAACCTCCCCGCAGCCAAGCGGAATCGGGAGGAAGAGGTGATACGGCGACGGATGAGGCGGGGAGGGACAAGACCAGGAGGACTATCAGGGGTATCCAAAAGAAGGTCCCGCCCAGACCTCTCATGGTCCAACCGGGTGTCGGCTACCGTACGCAGTCTTTGGCAGTCGTTGCTAACGATGAAGATGCTCTGTTGTTGATACCGTCGTTGTCATGCCATGCATGATGTCCATGGCCGAGTTCTTTGCGCAGCAAACGGATGGATTTTTGTTGAGTGAGGTGCTCGAAGTTAACGTACCAAATTTTACAGTTAACTTTTGCCGCACTTGGCTTGCCGCGAAGGCACTTTCACTTTTCGTGCATACCTGGTAACATCGTGCCGCACGTGAGTTGGACTCTTTGTAAGCCAATTTAGCTGTCAATTATGGTAGCCGAGTGACGATCCATATGGATCTTTTTGGGCCAGCTGCATTCTTCCGCAAGCCAAGAACTGCCCGCCACCTTCGAGGCACTTGCAAGCTACAAGCAAGATGTTCCGATAACATAAATGGCAGGGAAAGCCACTGAAACGTCCTTGTCGATCATCTATTCTTGAATCGAATCTTCAATCCTTGATTTGGCAGCGAATTTGGCCACAACAGTGGCTTCCACTGCTGAACACAAATAGACTACTGTGGCAGCTCCTTACACTTCTAATACTAATATCACAGCACAATGGGAAAACACATTGACAACCCTTTGGGGGAGAATCAGCCACTCTTGGGTAGCATTAACGAATCCACAGACTCCAGCGGGAAGAAGGAGATAAGTCCTCTTTCACAGAACTTGAGATGGGTGACGAATGTGATTAGTCTTCTATCAGTGTTCTTGTACAGTGGCATTATCTTTGGGTGGGCTCCATTGGGTAGGTACCATTATTATCTCTGCCAGCTACTACTAGTACATACTGGCTCTGGTTGTTTCTTTCTTTCTGCTGACCATATTTGTTCTTTATTACTACACTTGTGTATTCATTAGAGCTCATGCTGGTTCGGGAGGGCCAGTACAGCGAAACATGCATCCAACCAACCAACGGCGAGGATGGAATTTGCCCACAACAAGTGATTCGTTTGCAGGGCATGTTTACCGTTGGACAATTCCTGCTCAGTTTTGCATCGCTTCTTGTCGGGTGGTTTGTCGACCATGCCCCCAAAACACTCTACTTCGCAATTGCCGCCACGGTGGAAATTGCTGGACTGGTATTGTTTGCCTATTCAGATAGTCAATCCTTTGACTATTTTGTGCTCGCGTATGGCCTCATGGCGTTGGGAGGCAATCTAACCATGTTGGGGGCATTCCCTGCGTCGTTTCTATTGCCATCTCATCAAACCGGTTTATTGGCATGCAACAGCTGCTTCTTTGATGCTTCCAGTATCGTCTTTTTCATCTTTCACAGACTTAATTTGGGATGGGGGTTGTCACGAAAATTCATGTTCTTGGTGCTGGCATGTGTCTGTGTCGTAGTGTACATGGCACTTGCCATGTGCTGGTTCATTTTGGAACGGAAGAATTGGAGGCAAGTGATTGAGGAGGAATCAGCTGGTACTGGTAATCAGACACAACAACATATCCAGGACGACCATGACCTTGAAGAGCTCGCTTTTCAACAAGCCAAGGCAGAAAATATCAATAAGTCAAACAACATCAAGTCATTATGGGACCAAGTGAAATCCAAAGAATTTTCATTGATTCTAATATTCACTTCGCTGCACATGCTTCGTGCCAACTACTACATCATGACTGTGGATGATCTTCTGAGGTTCAACGGTGATGTCGGCACTTATGCAAACATATTCAGCTTTGTCCTTCCATTTGGAGTCATCTTTGTCCCCGCCATTGACTACACTGTCAGGATACTAGGTGTGCTCAACACTATGCATGTAACCAATCTGTTGGGAGTGACATTCGGTATCTTTCTTTGCCTCCCGATACTACCTATTCAAGTGGCAACTTTTGCAATTTTTGCCTGCTTCCGGGCATTCCTTTATGCCACAGCCAACAATGCTGTTGCCATGTACTTTGGGGTCGAAACTATGGGGCGAATGATTGGCTTTGTCTTCACAACTTGCGCCATGGTTTCCTTGATGCAATATCCCATTGCACTGTTTGCCGGACAGGGCCACTGGTATGAAATGAATTGGCTCATGTTGGGAATCTCCGTCTTCCCAATCCTCAAGACTGTACTCTACAAAGAAACTCAAGACGAAAAAGTTCTGACGGAACGCTTGTCCTACGTCAAGTCACCAGTTATGACAATGCCAGTAAGGTTATCTCAAAGGCTTGAAGCTGACTTGTGAGTAAGGGATATTTATTTCAGCAAGTAAAATCGCCCCGAGAATTATTGGCTGGTCCTTCTTGGTTGCTCAGCGTAAAAATCAAAATGGGATTCTCTGCATCTTGTCCCCCCAAAACCAAAAACATTGATGGTCTGGCCACTAGCTAGATAGAAATACACTGTGTAGCATGCATTGTTGCATTGGACTGATTCTTCGATTCAATCAATCTAAAAGCAGCATGCAGAAGGCGGAAGGATAGAGGGTAGAGAAGCATGCAGCAACCGTGCTGACGCCAAAATGATATATCTGGCATGCCTGAGCCACCGCTGTACCGCTAAAGAGCCAGCTTCAGGTTCTTGGGTCAGTAGTACCGTACCGGCAACCTCCCATTAGAATATATGGCTGGAATGGAGAGTTTCTGGCCCAAGCCGTGCAGGAGATACCGGTACCAAGGGAGCAGCCCTGAAATACTGACAGACTGGAGCCCTCCCCAGCCAGCATTGTGATTGACAGCTCGACTTTCCATTGACACAACACAGCTCCCTCACGTCAAGCTCCCTTGCTCGTTTTTGTCGCGAGGAATGTTTCCCAGGGCTTGCCACTTTCATCCACCACCTCTGAGGGCTGAATGCTCTGCCTCTGCCAAAACTACAGAAGGTCTTTGCACTGCATGGAGCTCCAGGGATGCAGTTGGCACCATTATGGCACCCCTTTACCCGGCACATATTCTAGTGCAACACCACCACGATTTTGTGGGAGGCAAGCGCCTGCAAGTACCACCTACTCAGGTTTGCACATGCCTATTGAATTTATAGTTTGTATGTATGAAAAGTGCAAACAAACGCATTCGACAGAGTATACAATCAGATAGGGGAAGGCTCGGATGCCACAGCTTCCCACGACCTTTGCTAGCCTCACCAGAGACGATCCCCTACAGTGCCAGTAGCAGCACCATCCGCTGCTGCCACACTGCCACCAATGTTGTTGGATTCGAACCATTCCTGCGGGATTTCCTCAATGATGTTCAGTGCCTCTTGGAGAACTGCATGAATTGACCTTGGATTGCCGTGCCCCTGATTGCGCCCTGCATTTGCAGCCGGATTGAATGGGCGGGTACTCAATGTCGGATGAAGAATTGAAACCAATGGGAGCGGTGGGTTTGTATTGATGGGGGGCAACGCTTGTTCAGAAGCTTGATTCGAGGTAGAACGGGCGGGAAGGGACGAGTGCTGGATCATTGTTGGGCCAGGGGCTACGAAGTACATGTAGTGCAAGAGGAAGATATGACGGAAGAATTACTTGGTGCGCTCTGATGCAATTCTCAGCTTATGTGGAGTTTGCTTTTTCGACCATGCCACCAGAATGTCCAGGAGAAGACGATACTCTGAGGCAACAGAGCAGCCTCCGAGCCTTGCTTGGCCACAGCAACTAACTGACCATGACCTTGCTACGACTTGCTACGGTGCTACTCCTTGCTTTCTTGCTTTTGCGTTCCGGGCTCTCACCTCTCGCAACTCGCAACTAAACTATTCTAAATCTATTTTTCGTTGGATACCGGCAGCATCTACTACCTACAAGAGCTCTCAAGTGCGTGTGCTTCGTATCTGATTTCCGGCTGCTTATAATCATTCTGGCACTCTGGAGTAAAGGTTACTGAGTAGTCATTGTCGATTTCAAAGAGACAGGAAGAAGTTCAAGTTGACGAAAGAGAGGAGTGTGGATTAAGGGGATGGGCAAATCTTGCAATAGCCCTGTATTGTAATGGAGTGTGACTCGCCAAAATCAGTTAAAAAGACGAAATTCGTATTTTTTCCGGAAGATACATTTAATTGGATTGCATTGGATTGGATTGCATTGGATTGCATTGAATTGGATTGAATTGGATTCCAAATAGTACTGTTATTTATATAGTAAACTGTAATTCAATGCAATCCAATCTAATCCAATGCAATCCAATCTAATCCAATAGAGAAAAACAGCCAAAGTAAAAGATTGGCTTAGCGCACACAATTTTTACAAAAACGCTCTAACAAATTCAACACAGAGCCATGGGCAAGTTTGCTCATCCCCTAATAAGAGACGATACTGTGCCTATGTTGTTTTTCCTTGCGCTGAAAACTATTCAGGGAAAGGAGATATATATTACGATGTTGATTTATATAAAATACCGCATCTACCTGACAGATCCTGTTCAAAAGTGGGTTCGACTAACCATACTCCGGAGTACGGTACCACTCATCCGTTTCAGCACTGGTACTTACTACCGGTAGAGTACTCGGGAGTGTACGAAGCCTTACTCTAATAATGCACGATTCGATGCACGATCCTGGAATGGTACGATGGTACTTACAGGTTTGTGCGTTGGAAGTTCAAAGACCCTTTCTCCTTTCGCTGTTGCTGGGTGACTTCTGTGAGCTCTTCTGTGTCCAGGGAGCTCGAGTCATCGCGTATGCTCCGGTAGAATTGAATCGGTCTCCCGTGTTGTCTTTTGAACATGAGTGGCTCTTGGATAGTAACCCTGCAACAGCAAGATGATGCAAATTCAGCTCCAACTGTTCTGTTTCCAGCCCTTCATAGTACACACCACACTACCATACGCATGCGCTTGATCTCTGCGAATGAAGGGGGGATGAACCGGAGCCTTCGGGGCTTTTCATTCCTTTTCATTGCTAAACGTTGTTCTAGCCAGATGCCACTACAGGTGTTGCCACAGCCTTCAAGTTGCGACCATGGTGCCCCATCCGCTACCAAGTCTCACCCACTTGCAGCCCGATCTAACAGCTTTTCCCCTTTTTTCTCCCATTTATTCCCAAGTTTGGCCTTCCCAAGCTCGCTATTGACGAATCCGACGCTTATTCTGGCTGGTTGCGACACGATGAAGCCAAGGGATATTGCTGTGTCAAAAATTCGTTGGATCAAGTAGCGATTCTTCTATTCTCAATTCACTTGAGCACCTCTTGCCTTACAGACGGCAATGGAGCTCAGAACAAGCTGTGTCTTGTGATGACCCGATCCTAGCTGTGGCTCCAAGATGTTCAGACATTTTTGATATTGGGACAAGGCTCCATCCAAGTCACCCTTGTCGCAGAGAACAGAACTGATGTTGTTGTAGGCAAATGCAGTATGAGGATGATTCTTTCCCAACACTGCCTCCCCCACTTCAAGGGATGCCTGGTAGTTAGATAGAGCACCTTCAATGCCACCCCTGGCTCTCAACACCGACCCAATATTGTTGTAGATAATGGCTGTATCAGCATGATTCTTGTCCACTGCCAACTCTTGAATGTCAAGAGCTTCCTGGTACTTGGCCAAAGCTCCATCAAAGTCTCCCTTTGCATACAGAAATGTCCAATATACTTGTAGGTGGTGGCAACTGAAGGATGTTTTCTGCCCAACGAATCCAATTGAATGCTAAGAGCTTCATTGTTCTTTAACAAAGCATCATCAAAGTCTCCCATTTGACTCCAGAGGAAGCAACCAATATTGAACAGGGTTTCCGCAGTTTCGGGGTGATTCCTACCTAGAGTGGTTTCACAAACAATCAGAGCACTCTGATGAAGGTTCATGGCTGAATTTCTTGCTTCTTCATGCTGACCATGACGAAAAATCAGCCCCACTGTATTGCAGAGCCTGACATAATCAATGTCATTGGTGTTTTCTCTTGTTTCCACTCGATGAGTGAGGACATCCACCATCCATTGTCTTAGCAAGTTGTTGACTTGACTGTTCAGTCTCTGGTATCCCACATCAGACTCCACCTTTCTCAAAATGGCTAGTCTGTCACTTTCATCTGTTGCCTTGGCATCTTGAACTCTTGTTTTCCCCAAGGTCTCATAGAGGGCATTGGTTCCACTTCCATTGTGAATGACAGCCTGCTCTAAGGAGTTTCTCTCTGCTGGTGGCATGATAATGTCCACAGAACAACCCTTTGTAGTGTGGGCCGCAAAGATTTCAAAGATGCGATTGATGTAGATGGGTGCGTCCAAGGAGCCATCATGGCCAAGAGATGCTGAATCTTTTGGACTCTGTCCCCAAAGATGGAGAAGAAGGTCAAGCAACGAAAATCAGAGTAAACCAAGGGACGGCTTTGGGGTTTCCAAAGAGTTATTCTATAGCCAGAAACCATTGCAAGTATGTACAAACTAAGCTACCAAGCAAAACATTCATGTACTAGTAGTTGTGTGTTGTTGCTAACTTTAACGTGCAATCATGATGCCCCTGGTACGAGGGTCGCCTCTTTACCACACAATCCATCCGAGCATCCTCCAAATTTTCCTCGTATTATTCATTCATTGCTTTAGAATTGCCGACTGCTACCGGGTCCTTTCCTAGATCAATGAGTGATTGATCCGGTAATAGCCCGCCTCCAGCTGCTTGGCCTAGCCAGTTACGTAGCCAGTTACATAGCCGGCTTCCGTAGATAACTCCTCTACTCTACTATTAATAGTCTAAAACCCCCAGCTCTTTATCATTTTTTGTCACGATGTGTGAGGATAGGCATGATCTACCGGTCCGATTGATGAACAAGCAAGAGTGACTGGATCCTCCGAAGTTCGAGCCATAAATCTTATTGCGGGAGTGACGAGAAGAGTGGGAGTGGTCGACTCGGCTCGATCCCAACGCTCGTGCTTCAGAAATTTTTGTCGAAGGTCAACGACCCAAACAAACAAGCAAGTGAAGCAAAACAGCCCAAAAGGAGTGGCATTCGGTCCTGACAAGCATCTTTTGAGCAAGCAAGTTGTCCGCCATCAACAGCAGTAAAGTGAGTTCGAGAGAGTTCGAGAGAAAGAGAGCGAAGGGTTCAGTTCGTAGACTACAATAAACGTTGCAAGAGAAACATGATGCACCTCCACAACGGGGCGCGCCTCGTTGCGGCGATATGGCTGGTGTTCACTCTGTTCCTACCTGACGGAGTGTACGGAGGAGTCAAAAGCTTTGAGCCAAAACAACACGGTCAATCAGCCAAGCAGCGAAGACGGTTGCGGAATCACCAGGAAGTGGTACAACTACCTCAAAGGCGCGATCGACGACATTCTTCGCGCACAAACTCGTACAAGCACGATCCTGAACACTACCCGAAATATCTGTCCGGATTCTATGGGTACAATGACCATGAGCATGAAGACAGTTCTACTGATGAGGATGAATATGCGACGCACTTTCCCACCTATTCGGTCACCTCTCTCCCAGCCCAGGAAGAAGAACATCACCGAGACTACTATTATGGCGAGGAATATTATGCTGCACACCAAGGCGATGATTACTACCAATACAATTCCAAGAGCCAGGTAAGTGGAAAGAGGGCACGGTCGTGCTAGCTTGGGAAACTTCACTTGCTTGATTTTGTTGTGTTGTAAAAATCTGACCATATATTTCCCTTTTTAGCGCCATCAGCATCATACCGACGAATACCTTGACTATTACCACAATTATTACGACGAACACCATCCCCACGATGCAGAGACTGAACATGCAGAGTACCATCCAGAAACAGAAGAATCGATTGTGTACACTTACACTGGTGAAAATGGCAAGCACAAGAAGGGTGGAAAGAAGTCAGGAGCCAGAAAGCACGGCGGATACTCCAAGAGTCACCACAAGTCAAAAGGAAGGAAAAGCACATATTACGACCAGTATGCTGTGGAGGAGGAAATCTTGCATGGAGACATACACAAAGAAACGATTCACGAAGCAGAAGAGGCTCCTGAATATGATAATGAGTACGAACAGGTGCATCACGAGATCCATCAGGGACTCCTGGGACCCATTCCTGATACTGTCCACGAACAGCTTCACGGCTTAATTCTCGAAGAAGCCGGGGAAACCCAGGTGCCGGTCAGCGACGATGAACATCATCACTATCCGTATTCCACCGGAGGCAGTGGGGGGCCCAAAGGGTATCACTATCACAGCGAGGAGTCATCATCCTGCAGCAAAGGGAAAACAGGCGGCAATCTTCGTATGGGCAACAGGAAGCGAAAAAGGGGCCAGCACAACTACTATGAAGTCGTTGAAGCAGATAGCGACATTGGGTGCGCTTCCAAATCCAAGCGGAGCAAGGGGAAGTATACGACAAACAGGAGGTCCTCGAAGGGGTCAAAAGCAAAGGTATATTATGGTTATGGTATGAAGTACAAATGTAAGTTCCGGAGATGTTGGATTTGTCCTCTCTGCTACCTGTTTCATTTAGTTTGTCTGGCCAGTGCGGCACTCACGAATGCATCGTCTCTAGCATCTACATCAAGGAGTGAGATGGGGAACGAAACAGAACCTACCAGTATTCCATTCGGAGAAATGACTCCCGTCCCTTCCGCTGCAGGAGACTTCCAACCGGTAATGCGACCTGATTCAGGCGACGAGGCTCCCGCATCGACTGATACTGATTCTGGTGATGGTATGGCCCCCGTTGCAGATCCTGGTGTTCCTGGTCCCGATGACGGGATGGCCCCTGTTGCTGGTCCTGATGATGAGATGGCCCCGGTTGCCGCCCCTGATGATGTGATGGCTCCTGTTGCCGCACCTGCTGAGGATGTCGTAACTGATGAGCCGACGGTAACCCCGATGGAAAACGGAACGGATGAAGAAGTCGGCGCTAGGCAGCACACAATCGCACAGATTAGAGTTGAATATCTCCCATTTGGAATTCTTTATGACATTCCCCGCGACGGAACACCTACCAAAGAACACTTTGAAGATGCCGCAGACGTCACCGAGCAGTGCATTGACAACTACTTCAGACGAAAATACGGCCCCGAGTCCACAAGCATATACCTGTTTGGAGAAATTGATCAGGGACCCCAAACAGGCATCAGCCCCAGCAGCGGGGCCTTCAGTGACTATGGAGGCTCTGCGACCTTCTTGGGCACCGCAGTGATCCCCAAGCCGGAGTCCCTTGATGTGTCCATCGGAGAAGCGCTTTCTGGATATGAATTGGTTTCCTGCATACGCTTGTTTCGAGGCTTGCCACCCGAAAATGTGTTCTCTGAAGTAAAGAGCGTTAGGAAGGTCGAGTCGTCAACAACACGGGCGTCTCCGGCGAGACAGAGTGCTGGACGTTCTGGTTCGAGATTTACCATCCAACGAGGCATCTACATGATTGCCGCGTTTGGAATGCTTGGATTACTTCTAGCTGTGGGTGTCAGAATGTGGTTGGGGTCCAGACGGAAACTGGCGGCAGTCAAATCCGGGGTTTACTTTGGAGGCGACGACATACTGTTGGGGGACAGCCACAATGCCTATTTGGAAGAAGAAGAAGAAGAGCGGTGATTTATCCGTTGCGATTGGGTGGGGACAACAATCAGTTGAAGGGTCACAAAGCAGGAGAGAAGACCAAAGCCATTACAAGCAGGGGAGCCAGCATAGGCCGTCTTCTCAAGTGGGGCCACTATGAGGTTCTAGATAGAAGGAGTGCGGAGTTTTGTGCTCTTCATTTCGAGAAAACAATCCATGTCTCGCTAATAAGCTTATCAACAGAAAACAAAAACTTTCAGGCATGGTGCCTCATAGACCATTTGAAAACTGTGATGGTTCGGTGATTGATGTGGCTTGGCGCGTCCCTTGATGGAGTGAACGAGTCCCTCTTTCCCATAGTTTCAGACTAGCTAGAGCTCTAGCTAGACAACAGATTCGATCAGAGATGATACTTTTGTAATACCGCGCTGAGCTTGTTGCCCAGAAATTCAATCCGTGGATGAATCCTGCAAGTCCAAGCCCTTCGGAGCTCCTGATGATCCCCTGTTTGTTGCCCCTGATCCCAAGGTACCGTACCACCCCACTTGGAACTCTTGGTGATTGTCAAGGCAACTACATGTGAAATCCAAAACGCATTCAAGCATCAATCAAAGAACACGGCCCAGCCAAAGAGGAGTTTGTTCATGGCTTGTGTGAGATGTGTGCTAGTACGCCGGGCCTGGAACCCGGTTTTGTTCCTCTGCTTGCCATGGCATTTCCTAATGAAATACTCAAGATGGGCAACAAGAGGCAGTACCTGGTACCGTGTGGAGCCATTTCAAACTTGGAACATTTACACAGATGGTTTACATGTACATGAGATACTCAGCGAAGAAACGTTGGCTTTTAAAATGCATGGATATTTCACGCAGAGACCCTGGGGCACTTCGGGAACATATCACACATTACTGATTCCGCCACGATGGAAGCGCTCAAAAAGACATTGTGCATTTCTTGGCTGGAGCCACACCTTTGGGTGTAGTGAAGTGCCAGTCAACTACAATTGACATTGGGGGTACTGCGAATGCTGAAGCAAAGTTGGCGAAAATGCTGGGAAGTTGTTGGGGCCTACGGAAACCCGGCATCCAGGATTGTTGGCACAGCAGAAGAAATTGCATGGATGTCTTTGGCCCCATCTCCGTATGTCACATCACTGGAACTACTTTGTTGGGAGGGCGGTGATGACACGGTGGATGTAACTGAATCCCTAGTGGAAGTTTTAGGACACAACAAGCTGGCGACTCTTTCTTTGCACAGCAGGTACTCCGCAAGTATCCCGTGGAATCATCACTGGGATCCAATCCGCGACTTCAAGAATGGCTCAAGTCGACTCATTGAAACTCTCGTGGCAAACACAAGCTTGAAACGTCTGGACGTCCCCTGGCGCCTCAGAGATGATCAATGTCAAACACTGATACAAATATTGGAAGATCACAACCGAAGCCTTGCATATTTCTGCAATGGCTCCTATTTTTGCCCCTCGCCTTGGTATGTTTTTCAGATCCTCGCGCGTGTGCCTGCGAAGCTGGAGTTACAGTTGCTGCTCAAACGAAACGAACGGGGCTATGACTACACGACGGAATTGCTGTCACCCCGAAACAGCCTCGTTGCACTGTTGGCAATGGGCGACGCTTCCCTGTTCCCTTGCAACGGGACCATAGAGCGTGATGTGACAAGAACTGCTTGAGTGTCACTTTTGACCTGTTGCACGAATCTGTGTCTACTTGGCGCTGAAACAAAGCAGATGTCCGAGACTGGGCAGGGCGGAAGGTGAAGATAGTGAACATGAGCCAGCTACCGGTAGTCGGGTAGTTTGCTAAAGATACGCAATGTGCCAGCAAATCCCATACGAATATCAATACGAGAAGTGAACACTCACCCCTGTTCGACTGCCGGTCGACGTCGATGGGTGCATGCTGCTCGCGTTTCTCTTGTTTTGATGGGAGGCTCGCAAAGACCGTGCACGGACAACGCGCCTTCAATACGCCCGCCCATCTCCGATGTCAGGATTCTGGGCCCGGTTTCTGGCAGTTGCTGGTGACCTTGCCTAAATCCTGTTTGTAGCACTCGGCACCAGAACTCCAGCCTGAAGGCTTGACTCTGTCAATCCCAGTAAATTATTTAGTATTCTCACTTTTTGCTGCATTTGATAAACCCGATGGAGCAAAAACCTGAGAGTGGAGGACGCAATACGAATACATCGCGATGACAAGGCAATAACCGAAAACCTTGGATTCTACTATTTGCAACAGAATGTAGTGAACAGCCAGTGCGAGGAGAAAGTTTGTGTCCTGTCCACTTATCCCTGGCAGGGTCTCTATAGGGCTCGAAAGCCCAGCCATCCGATAGCAGCAAAGAACAGAAGGGCTTCATGGTGGACACGCTTGTTGGCGCCAGTTCAACAACTCTGTGCTCTACCAGACTGCCTATTTCACCTCATGTTGCTTTCAGGCTTCGTTCCACTTGTCACCGACATCTTCCCCCCCTTTTTTCTCGTTGTGTCGATTACACCAGGCGATCCTGCTTTGTGTTTTCCCATCATCCAACTGCAAAAGGTGAAGCTGCAGGGCTGCAGCACAAGAAAACCCACCTTTGTACTGTAAGATCTTTTTAGGTTTTCCAAAGCCTGAGTCCAGACATCCAGAACTCCACCCCAAAGCATAAGTAATAATGATGCACCTTTTGGAAAGAAATTCTTGAAGCATTCTAGCCACATGTAGCTAGTACCGGTACTGCATGGTACCTGGTAGCATTATTTGCTTCCGGTTTTACAAACATTCAAATTGTTGCTGGAGATGTGTCAGCTTGCGCTTGGTAATCCCCCCAAGACGGAAGGCATACTGTACAGTACCGGTACGGTAGCCATCTGACAGGTGCCCGGGTAGATGTGGTACAGTAATAAATTTTTCCTAAAAATATTAGTAGTACCAGGTAGCATAACTTTAACCTCAATCTTTACCTCAACTAACTACTCGAGTACTAAAACCATCAAAGCAGAATTCTGTTGCCAAAGAAGTGTCGTCTGACCGGCGTACGGGATTGGGGAAGCAAACTACTTGTTGCCAGTTCATCGACACATATACTTTTTAATAATTTCCACTGGGTTTCTAGTGCTGGGTCATAATGACTTCTCTTTACACCAGTGGTCATAGATGACTGCTTTTTATACAGTACCGGTCTTCTACAGTGCTGAACTTGGTGGCAGCAAAATCCATGACTGTCGACCAATGGATTTAACACAATGGCCACTCAGAGTCATTGTTTTCAGACTCCTCAACCCTAATGCGTCCAACGACGTCGTGGCACTTAGGCTTCTCAAAAGGTGGCATCTTTTTCCAAGAAGAGAATACGATCAGGCTGTCCTCGGAAGCACCAGGATTTGTATTTGTGGTCGTCTTTTCTCGAGCTGCTGGTTTTTGGCACCTCCCTCCATCATCCAGCAAGGAAGCCTCCTTCCTCACTGTTTTTGAAACAACTCTCTTTTGTTTCTTTAGACGGTCCTTTTTGAGTTTTGAGTGCAAGCCAAGTTACTACGCTACGCTAACCACTTCAGAACGACAACTGTATAGAAGTAATTATACAACAACAATCAGAACAACATCCAAGCCAATCAAGATGATTTCTACGATTATCAAAAAGACGATGATGATTCGTCCTTTCGTGGCTGTCATGGTCGCCCTTATGGCAACCATGACCGTCGCCGACGAAGCCATACGCAACAGGGGTATCTTCAGCGCGCCTACTACGGCTGAACCCACGGATTCTCCCAGTGGCGGACCGAGTGAAGTGCCCAGCCCCACTCCTACCACCGACGTGAGTGCGGCTCCCACGGGAACCGACAATCCTCCTTCCATCTGTGTGGCGACTATGGATCATTCCGGCAAGTTGTGTCATGCCATGATGAGTGAAGGAGACGAGGCCGTCGAGGTCGCTACTGTCTGTGTCGAAGTCGTCAATGGACCCGAGGATGTTCCTCAGTTGTCCGTGGCCTTTACCGCTGCCGAAAACTACTTGTTGCTCACCAACAAGTTCTGGTTTGGGGAGGACGTGACCCATGTCCCTCGTCTTAGCGATGGATCTGCTGATCTTGATTCCTTTGATTATTTCTTTTGCAACTCTACGGGTCTTCCCATATTTGGATTTGAGGCCGACTTTGACGATGAGGAACCATTGTGTCCCAAGGGGAAAACGGGGATGGAAGAGTTTTCCATGATTGCCTATGTCGAAGTAGCCAAGATCATTCCGGCAACTGGAAAGCCCGATTTGCATCACAAGATTCATGCCTTTGCTTACGAACACAGCGTGGGATACGCTAGTACGTGGGTGGGATGGTTCGACTTTGAAATTGATTGTGACTGCGGCAAACCAACCGACAGGACTGTGCAACCCGAAACTTGTGCGGGGTACCCAGAAGTCTATTTGGAGTCGCCGGTGTCTCCTGCATGCCATGCTATTGTGGCAGGAGGAGACATGCAGTCCATGGAGGCTGGTAAAGTCTGTGTCGAGGTCATCGATGAGAAATTGGAAGTCACATTTGTGTCCAGCGATAAGTGGGCCTTGATTCGTTCACAGCTTTGGGTGGGAAGGGATACTGGCGAGGAAGATGCCTTGACCCAAATGCCAAAAAAGAAATCAGGTGCTCCAGATACTAGAAAGTTCAAGAATTATGCCTGTGATTGGGAAGGAGAAGAAAAAGTGTCATTCACCATCGACCTCAAGTACGAGTGTGACCTCGACAAGGAACTTGTCACGTTCCATGTGGTCGCTCACTCCACTGTGGGACAGGTGCAAGATGGAGCACTCATCCCGGGAACAGAACTTGATGTCTTTGCATTCGAACATTCTGGGGATTCAGAGAAGTGGTTCGGTTGGTTTGACTTTGAAGTTGGGTGCAGGTGTGTCGAGACCAACTCTCCCTCCACGGTTCCAAGCACATCGCCTAGTTTGATGCCAAGTAGTCTTCCTTCGGAGAGCCCTAGTAGTTTGCCATCGGGCATGCCCAGTGAAGGTCCAAGTGCAAATCCCAGTGAATTGCCTAGTTCACTCCCAAGTGCCACTCCAAGTATTGACCCCAGTTCCGCTCCAAGTATTGACCCCAGTGCATCACCAAGCTCTACCCCCAGTGAGTCCCCCAGTGAATCCCCCAGTGCTAGTCCGAGTATCTCTCCGAGTTCCACTCCCAGCGAGTCGCCCAGTGAGAGCCCAAGTTCTTCACCCAGTGAAAGTCCTAGTACCTCACCAAGCACCACCCCAAGCACTTCTCCCAGCGCCAGCCCCAGTACCACACCTAGTACATCACCAAGCAGCAGCCCTAGTGCATCGCCAAGTGAAAGCCCAAGTGCTACACCCAGTACTTCCCCAAGCAGCAGCCCAAGTGAGACACCCAGTACCTCGCCCAGCACTAGTCCAAGTGAGACGCCTAGCACCAGTCCTAGTGAAAGTCCTAGTGAATCTCCCAGTGAAAGCCCTAGCGAATCACCCAGCGAATCGCCCAGCTCCAGTCCCAGTGAATCACCCAGTTCCAGCCCAAGTGCCTCTCCTAGCAGCAGCCCCAGTTCTAGCCCTAGTGAGTCTCCCAGTTCAAGCCCAAGTTCAACACCAAGTTCAACGCCAAGCTCCAGCCCCAGTGAATCGCCCAGCTCTAGCCCCAGTGAATCACCGAGCAGCAGTCCCAGTGAGTCTCCTAGTTCTAGTCCCAGTGCGTCTCCTAGCACCAGCCCCAGTGAATCACCCAGCTCTAGCCCCAGTGAATCACCCAGTGCCAGTCCCAGTGTGTCACCAAGTTCCAGTCCCAGTGAATCACCACCCAGCCAGCCCAAGTGAATCACCAAGTTCCAGTCCCAGTGAAACTCCAGTACCAGCCCTAGTGAGTCACCAAGTGCATCACCAAGCACTAGCCCAAGTACTTCGCCCAGTGAAAGCCCAAGCTCCAGCCCAAGTTCCTCTCCTAGTGAGAGCCCAAGCTCCAGCCCAAGTTCCTCTCCTAGCGAGAGCCCAAGCACCAGCCCAAGTACTACACCTAGTGAGAGCCCCAGTTCTACCCCTAGTACTTCGCCTAGTGAAAGCCCCAGCACAACTCCAAGTACTTCACCAGTGAGAGCCCCAGTGCAACGCCAAGTACCTCGCCCAGTGCCAGCCCCAGTGAGTCTCCCAGTTCTTCACCTAGCGAATCACCCAGTTCGGCACCGAGCGAATCTCCTAGTGCAGCGCCCAGTGAGGCCCCAAGTGAAGCACCCAGTGAGGCGCCCAGTGAAAGCCCTTCATCCAGCCCCTCTATCAGCCCATCCGATGTCCCCAGTACATCGCCCAGTGAGGAACCCACAGCCAGTCCACAGCCCAGTGGAGTTCCCAGTGAATCACCAACTGATAGCCAAGCACCAAGTGAATCACCCAGCTCAACACCCAGTACCAGCCCCAGTGAGTCCCCCAGTGCCTCCCCTAGTGAGTCGCCAAGTGCCAGTCCAAGCAGCAGTCCTAGTACTTCACCCAGTTCAGCACCAAGTGCATCGCCAAGTGAATCCCCCAGCAGTACTCCCAGCACATCTCCCAGTGAATCCCCAAGTTCTTCACCAAGTGAGAGCCCCAGTTCTTCTCCCAGTGAAAGTCCCAGTGCCACACCCAGTACTTCACCAAGTGTGAGTCCAAGTGAGACTCCAAGTGAGAGTCCATCAGCTAGCCCCAGTACAAGCCCAAGCTCAAGTCCTAGTGAAAGTCCCAGCTCCTCTCCAAGTGCATCACCAAGTTCTAGCCCGTCGGAGTCACCAAGTGCGACCCCGAGTACTAGCCCTTCTGCTTCCCCTAGTGAATCTCCCAGCTCAAGTCCTAGTGAGTCTCCCAGTTCGAGTCCCAGTGAGTCTCCTAGTTCGAGCCCCAGTGCATCACCAAGCTCAAGCCCAAGCACGTCCCCTAGCGCCAGTCCCAGTGTTTCTCCTAGTTCGAGCCCCAGCTCTTTGCCGAGTTCACTCCCCAGCTCGAGCCCCAGTGAATCACCCAGCTCAAGCCCAAGTGCAACGCCCAGCTCTAGCCCAAGCTCAACACCAAGCTCCAGCCCAAGTGAATCACCAAGCTCCAGCCCAAGTGAGTCACCAAGTTCAAGCCCAAGTGCCTCACCCAGTGAGAGTCCAAGCTCTTCGCCCAGTTCATCACCCAGTGAAAGTCCAAGCTCCTCTCCCAGTTCATCACCCAGTGAGAGCCCCAGTTCTACCCCCAGTACTTCGCCTAGTGAAAGCCCAAGTGCAACACCAAGTACTTCGCCCAGTGCCAGCCCGAGTGCAACCCCAAGCACTTCTCCCAGTGCCAGCCCCAGTGAGTCTCCTAGTGAGGCACCAAGTGAAGCGCCTAGTGAAGCACCCAGTGAAGCGCCTAGTGAAGCACCCAGTGAGGCTCCAAGTGAAGCACCCAGTGAGGCGCCCAGCACAAGCCCTTCATCCAGCCCCTCTATCAGCCCATCCGATGTCCCCAGTACATCGCCCAGCGAGGAACCCACAGCCAGTCCACAGCCCAGTGGAGTTCCCAGTGAATCACCAACCGACAGTCAAGCACCAAGTGAATCACCCAGCTCAACACCCAGTACCAGCCCTAGCAAGTCCCCCAGTGCCTCCCCTAGTGAGTCGCCAAGTGCCAGTCCAAGCAGCAGTCCTAGTACTTCACCCAGTTCAGCACCAAGTGCATCGCCAAGTGAATCCCCCAGCAGTACTCCCAGCACATCTCCCAGTGAATCCCCAAGTTCTTCACCAAGTGAGAGCCCCAGTTCTTCTCCAAGTGAAAGTCCCAGTGCCACACCCAGTACTTCACCAAGTGTGAGTCCAAGTGAGACTCCAAGTGAGAGTCCATCAGCTAGTCCCAGTACAACCCCAAGTGAGAGCCCCAGTTCTTCTCCTAGTTCAAGCCCAAGCTCAAGTCCTAGTGAGAGTCCCAGCTCCTCTCCAAGTGCATCACCCAGTTCTAGCCCGTCCGAGTCACCAAGTGCGACCCCAAGTACTAGCCCTTCTGCTTCCCCTAGTGAATCTCCCAGCTCAAGTCCTAGTGAGTCTCCCAGTTCGAGTCCCAGTGAGTCTCCTAGTTCGAGCCCCAGTGCATCACCAAGCTCAAGCCCAAGCACGTCCCCTAGTGCCAGTCCCAGTGTTTCTCCTAGTTCAAGCCCCAGCTCTTTGCCGAGTTCACTTCCCAGCTCGAGCCCCAGTGAATCACCCAGTTCAAGCCCAAGTGCAACGCCCAGCTCTAGCCCAAGCGCAACACCAAGTTCAAGTCCAAGTGAATCACCTAGCTCCAGCCCAAGCGAGTCACCAAGTTCAAGCCCAAGTACTACACCTAGTGAGAGCCCCAGTTCTACCCCTAGTACTTCGCCTAGTGAAAGCCCCAGCACAACTCCAAGTACTTCACCCAGTGCCAGCCCTAGTGCAACCCAAGTCTTCGCCACAGCCAGCCCCAGTGAGTCTCCCAGTTCTTCACCCAGCGAGTCACCCAGTTCAGCACCGAGCAAATCTCCCAGTGAAGCACCCAGTGAGGCTCCAAGTGAAGCACCCAGTGAGGCGCCCAGCACAAGCCCTTCATCCAGCCCCTCTATCAGCCCATCCGATGTCCCCAGTACATCGCCCAGTGAGAACCCACAGCCAGTCCACAGCCCAGTGGAGTTCCCAGTGAATCACCAACTGATAGCCAAGCACCAAGTGAATCACCCAGCTCAACACCCAGTACCAGCCCCAGTGAGTCCCCAGTGCCTCCCCAAGTGAGTCGCCAAGTGCCAGTCCAAGCAGCAGTCCCAGTACTTCACCCAGTTCAGCACCAAGTGCATCGCCAAGTGAATCCCCCAGTAGTACTCCCAGCACATCTCCCAGTGAATCCCCAAGTTCTTCACAAGTGACAGCTAGTGAACTTCTTCTCCCAGTGAAAGTCCCAGTGCCACACCAGTACTTCACCAAGTGTGAGTCCAAGTGAGACTCCAAGTGAGAGTCCATCAGCTAGCCCCAGTACAAGCCCAAGCTCAAGTCCTAGTGAAAGTCCCAGCTCCTCTCCAAGTGCATCACCCAGTTCTAGCCCGTCCGAGTCACCAAGTGCGACCCCGAGTACTAGCCCTTCTGCTTCCCCTAGTGAATCTCCCAGCTCAAGTCCTAGTGAGTCTCCCAGTTCGAGTCCCAGTGAGTCTCCTAGTTCGAGCCCCAGTGCATCACCAAGCTCAAGCCCAAGCACGTCCCCAGTACTCCAGTTTTCTCCGTTCACCCAGCTCTTTGCCGAGTTCACTCCCCAGCTCGAGCCCCAGTGAATCACCCAGCTCAAGCCCAAGTGCAACGCCCAGCTCTAGCCCAAGCGCAACACCAAGTGCAAGTCCAAGTGAATCACCTAGCTCAAGCCCAAGCGAGTCACCAAGTTCAAGCCCAAGTGCTCCCAGTGAGAGTCCAAGCTCTTCCCCTAGTTCACCAGTTCTACCCCAGTTCTACCCCAAGTACTTCGCCCAGTGCCAGCCCTAGTGCAACCCCAAGTACTTCGCCAGTGCCAGCCCGAGTGCAACCCCAAGCACTTCTCCCAGTGCCAGCCCCAGTGAGTCTCCTAGTGAGGCACCAAGTGAGAGTGGCCCTAGTGAAGCACCAGTGAGGCCCTAGTGACACCAAGTGAGGCTCCAAGTGAAGCACCCAGTGAGGCGCCCAGCACAAGCCCTTCATCCAGCCCCTCTATCAGCCCATCCGATGTCCCCAGTACATCGCCCAGCGAGGAACCCACAGCCAGTCCACAGCCCAGTGGAGTTCCCAGTGAATCACCAACCGATAGTCAAGCACCAAGTGAATCACCCAGCACCACCCAGTATCGCAGCCCCAGCAAGTCTCCCAGTGCCTCCCCTAGTGAGTTGCCAAGTGCCAGTCCAAGCAGCAGTCCTAGTACTTCACCCAGTTCAGCACCAAGTGCATCGCCAAGTGAATCCCCCAGCAGTACTCCCAGCACATCTCCCAGTGAATCCCCAAGTTCTTCACCAAGTGAGAGCCCCAGTTCTTCTCCAAGTGAACGTCCCAGTGCCACACCCAGCACTTCGCCCAGTGAGAGTCCAAGCACAAGCCCCAGTCAGAGCCCCAGTTCTTCCCCTAGTTCAAGCCCTAGCGAGAGTCCCAGTCAGAGTCCCAGTTCTTCACCAAGTGAATCACCCAGTGCTGGCCCATCGGAGTCCCCTAGTGCATCCCCAAGTGCAAGCCCTTCTGCTTCACCTAGTTCATCTCCAAGTGCTGGCCCTTCTGCGTCACCTAGTGCATCTCCAAGTGCAAGCCCTTCTGCTTCACCTAGTGCATCTCCCAGTTCCAGCCCCAGTGAGTCTCCTAGTTCAAGCCCCAGCTCTAGCCCGAGTGAATCACCCAGTTCCAGCCCT
>CAICTM010000560.1:20588-59656 GCA_903772945.1 Seminavis robusta
CGAGAGCCCAAGCTCCAACCCAAGTGCTGCGCCCAGTGAAAGCCCAAGCTCCAATCCCAGTGAATCCCCAAGTGCCAGTCCAAGTGCCTCACCAAGCTCCAGTCCAAGTGCCTCACCCAGCGACAGTCCTAGTTCGCCACCCAGTGAAAGCCCAAGCGCCAGCCCAAGTACGTCACCCAGTGAGAGCCCAAGCTCCAGCCCAAGTACTTCACCCAGTGAGAGTCCAAGCTCCACCCCTAGTGCTTCGCCTAGTGAAGGCCCCAGTGCAACTCCAAGTTCTTCACCGAGTGGAAGCCCCAGCGCCACTCCAAGTACTGCACCCAGTGCCAGCCCCAGTGGATCTCCCAGTTCTTCTCCAAGTGAAGCACCTAGTGGTGCACCGAGTGGTGCACCGAGTGAGGCCCCAAGTGAAGCACCAAGCGAATCTCCCAGCAGTAGCCCAAGTATAGCCCCAAGTTTGGGTCCAACAACCAGCCCCAGCTCTGAACCCAGCTTGGGGCCAACATCGTCTCCATCTGGAAGCCCCTCTTCAAACCCAAGTTCTACTCCAAGTGCTAGCCCAAGTGGAAGTCCTAGCGTGGCACCAAGTCTGGGTCCAACAAGCAGCCCAAGTTCATCTCCCAGCGAATCACCCAGTGGCAGTCCCAGTGCCTCTCCCAGCGTCGGTCCGAGTTCTTCACCAAGCTCTTCCCCTAGTGGAAGTCCTAGTGCTTCACCCAGTGAGTCTCCTAGTGCTTCTCCCAGTGAGAGCCCCAGTGAATCGCCAAGTGAGACCCCCAGCACTTCCCCTAGTGAAAGCCCAAGTTCATCACCCAGCAAGAGCCCAAGTTCGTCACCCAGTGGAAGTCCTAGTGCTTCTCCAAGTGAGTCCCCCAGTGGTTCGCCAAGTTCAAGCCCCAGCACTTCACCAAGTGTGAGCCCGAGTGAAGCACCAAGCACCAGCCCTAGTGAGAGCCCCAGTTCTTCCCCTAGTGAGAGCCCCAGTGCAGGACCCAGTGGAGCACCAAGTTTTGGTCCTACATCCAGTCCAAGCTCGTCCCCAAGTGAATCACCTAGTGCTGGCCCAAGTGCCACTCCTAGTGTTAGTCCAAGTTCTTCTCCAAGCTCTTCACCAAGTGCCACACCAAGTGAGAGCCCCAGTTCTTCTCCAAGCTCAAGCCCAAGTTTCTCTCCAAGCGAGGGCCCCAGTTCCTCCCCAAGTGAGAGTCCAAGTACCAGCCCAAGTGAGAGCCCAAGTGCTTCACCAAGTAAAAGTCCAAGTACCAGCCCAAGTGAGAGCCCGAGTTCGTCACCAAGCGAGAGTCCCAGTTCTTCTCCAAGTCAGCCCCCCAGCTCATCTCCTAGTGAGAGCCCAAGCGAATCTCCGAGCACCAGTCCTTCTGGTTCCCCAAGTGAGAGCCCCAGTTCGCTCCCGAGCGAATCGCCAAGCTCCAGCCCCAGCAAATCACCAAGCTCTGGCCCTAGTGAATCTCCAAGTTCATCACCTAGTTCCAGCCCAAGCATCTCACCCAGTACAAGCCCAAGTGCTACACCAAGTGTGGACCCTAGTAGGGCTCCGAGCTTGGGACCGACCGGCTCACCAAGTTCCTCTCCCAGTGTCACGCCAAGTACAGGCCCAAGTGCTTCACCAAGTGAATCTCCCAGTGAGGCCCCAAGTGAAGCACCTAGTGAAGCCCCAAGTGAAGCACCCAGTGAGGCACCTAGTGAAGCCCCAAGCGAAGCACCAAGTGAAGCTCCCAGCAGTAGCCCAAGCAAGAGCCCAAGTGAAAGCCCAAGTATTGCACCAAGTCTTGGTCCTACATCTGCTCCAAGTTCCTCCCCCAGTGGATCACCCAGTGGAAGCCCCAGCAAGAGCCCCAGCAGCAGTCCCAGTGTAGAACCAAGTCTTGGACCAACATCTGCACCTTCCATCTCTCCCAGTGCACAACCATCGATCAGTCCATCATTTGGTCCCACCGAAAGTCCATCTGCCTTCCCTACCACAAGTGACTACACCTGTGAAGATTCCTGGGCTATTGACTTGACAGTCACCCCTAGTTGCCTCGAAGACATGGGATACGGCCGATTTGGATGGTCCAATGGAAAGTATGGAACTTCGGAGTGCTACAAATGCGGCTGTGGAGGCGACATGACTGTGGATGACTCAGCCCCATCACCATCCGTTGTAGGCTGTGCCGGCTTACCCGATTTCGCTGAGAATATCCATGACCTACCAGCAGAGTCTTTTAAAGGCAACCCCAACTGTCAAGATTTGGGCTATGACTTTGGCTGGAAGATGGAGGGTTGCTCTGGTGGCTCCCATGATTATGACAGCCTGACTGAAACAAAGGGAAGCTGTGACATGGGTGAAATGGATGTTGGATCTTTTGATTTAACTTGTTCAAGTCCTGATGATGGTCAATTCATTGATGCAGTTATCACTCCCAGTGTTGACTCTGTTGTCATAATGAAAGG
This sequence comes from Seminavis robusta, assembly GCA_903772945.1. Classification (NCBI taxonomy): domain Eukaryota; phylum Bacillariophyta; class Bacillariophyceae; order Naviculales; family Naviculaceae; genus Seminavis; species Seminavis robusta. The sequence continues at coordinate 23,043 of CAICTM010000560.1, forward strand.
AGGCAATGGAGGCGTAATTTATGATGGATTGAAGGCTGGTTCAACATACACTCTGGATGTTGGACAACGCAAGGGAATCAGCCACATGGAGTTCTGCTTCCGCTGTGATGGGCCATGCCAAAAGCCGGAACCTCAGCCCACAGGGCCCACCGGCATGGCTGGTTGCAACAAATGCATTACGGGATCAGAAGACAGCTCTACGGATCTGGCATTGAGTCCTGTTTCCATGGATCTCTACATGGGCTCCAATGAAGGTTGTGGACCCAAGGGAGAGAAGACAGGAACTGTTTATGTGAATCCAAGTACCGATGGCAAGACTGCGACAGTAACATACCAGACTGTTGGCAACTTTGTCATTCAACAGACTCAACTGTACATTGGAGGAGAGGAAGTTCCTCTTGTCCAACCTGCTGATTTTGAGTACTCTCATGAAGAAGGCTCCCTCTCACCCACCACAACTGCCAAGAGTTATGTTGTGGAATTGAAGTCTTGTGATTTCTACATTGCAGCAGTCGCCAGGATCTGTGGTGAATTTGACACATTTGCACCAACTGGTAGTCCATCCCTTGCTCCTAGCGAGAGCCCCAGCAACGCTCCTAGTGGATCTCCAAGTGCCGGCCCCTCGGTCAGCCCAAGTGTTGGCCCCAGTGCCTCACCCAGTGCCTCTCCCAGTGGCTCACCAACAGGAGAACCAACACCATCACCTAGCTCGTCTCCAAGTACTTCTCCAAGCACGTCGCCGAGTGGTAGCCCTAGTGCCGGTCCCAGTGCATCCCCAAGTGCATCACCGAGTGCTTCCCCAAGTGGTAGCCCCAGTGCTGGTCCCAGTGAATCCCCGAGTGCGTCACCGAGCGCTTCCCCAAGTGGAAGCCCAAGCACAAGCCCCAGTGAGAGCCCCAGTGCTACTCCCAGTAGTTACCCCACTGAATCCCCTAGCTCAAGACCTAGCCGATCTCCCAGTGGATCACCGAGTGTAAGTCCTAGCGAGAGCCCCAGTGCCTCTCCTAGTGCAAGCCCCAGCAGAGAACCAAGCTTGGGTCCAACTTCCAGTCCAAGTGCGTCACCAAGTGGATCACCAAGTGCAAGTCCTAGTGCTTCACCAAGTTCTGGGCCAAGTGCAACCCCAAGTACTTCACCAAGTGCGGGTCCCAGTTCTTCTCCCAGTAGTGCTCCTAGTGCATCCCCCAGTACATCTCCAAGTTCTTCTCCCAGTGAGAGCCCCAGTTCTTCTCCCAGTGAAAGCCCCAGTGCCACACCCAGCACTACACCCAGTGAGAGTCCAAGCACAAGCCCCAGTGAAAGCCCCAGTTCCAGTCCAAGTGCGTCTCCCAGCGGTTACCCCACTGAGTCCCCTAGTTCAAGACCAAGCAGATCTCCCAGTTCGAGCCCCAGTACGTTTCCCACAGACTCGCCAAGTACATCTCCAAGTGCGCACCCTACTCGTAGCCCTACTGGCGGCCCTACTGCAACACCTTCTGCTGGACCAACCACCTCTCCAAGCGGTTCCCCAAGTGCTACCCCCAGTGTTAGCCCCAGTGGTTCACCCACCACGAGTCCCAGTGCTTATCCTACTGTGAGTCCATCATCAGCACCAAGCTCGGGTCCAACAACAAGTCCCAGTTCTATCCCAACTACCAGCCCCAGTGCTGGCCCCACCACAAGCCCCAGTGACACTCCCACCACTTCTCCAAGTGCCAGGCCATCCAATAGTCCTTCTGAAGGTCCAACGGCAACACCCTCTCTGTTCCCTACCACAAGTGAATACGAATGTCTGGACACATGGGCCTATGACTCAACTTCACCTCGGTGCTATGTGGATATGTCTGACAACTGGGCTTTCAGCAATGGTCGATATGCTGCCTCAGGGTGTTCGGCTTGTGAATGTCCTGTCTGCAGTGCTGGTGCCGCACCTGTGACTGTGGGTACTGGTGATGACATGTGCACATGTATCTGCCCACCAGGTGGCGATGGAACTGACCTATCTGCGAGCCCTGTAACCATGATGCTGTACATGGGGTCAATGGCATCGAAGGGGTCACCAGATGACTGTAGACCACAGGGAGAAGAAATTGGAAGTCTTCACATAGTCCCCAATGGCAATGGCACAATCACTGTTACGTACACGACATATCATGCTTTTGTCATTCAAAAGACTCACCTGTATGTGGGTGATGAACCATTCCCGGTTGATGGAGAAGGAGCCTTGAAGGGATTTGGTACCTTCCCCTACAATCATGATGAAGGCACACATCACACAAAGCTCACATCACAATCTTTCCTTGTTGAGATGTCGTCAGTCATGTCTGGCTGTGATTACTATGTGGCGGCAGCAGCAACTGTGTGTGGTGATTTCAACACTTTTGCACCCACTGGTACTCCAAGTTCTTTGCCAAGCGATGCCCCCAGTTCAGCTCCGACAGCTGGACCAACACCGTCCCCAACTGATGCACCGTCTGCATACCCAACAAATGTCCCCAGTTCATCCCCAAGTGCCAACCCCACAAGCGGACCTTCAGCTGGACCAACAACATCACCAAGTGAGAGCCCTAGTAAGGTCCCAACATTAGGTCCCACCCCAAGTCCCAGTGCATCACCTAGCACAGGCCCTAGTGCTTCTCCAAGTTCTGGTCCCACGACTTCTCCCAGTGCATATCCTACTACTTCTCCAAGCAGTAGACCTAGTGAGTCCCCCAGCTCTGGCCCCACTACCTCCCCAAGCGGTAGCCCCACTGATGGCCCTACTACTTCTCCTAGTGGAAGCCCTACTACCTCTCCCAGTGCGTCTCCCAGCGCTGTTCCCACTGAATCTCCCACTGGTTACCCCACTGAATCCCCCAGTTCAAGACCAAGCGGATCTCCCAGTTCGAGCCCTAGTTCCTATCCCACAGACTCGCCGAGTGGATCCCCGACTGCTCACCCTACAGGTGGCCCAACTGGTGGCCCTACTGCAGCACCAACCGCTGGGCCAACAACCTCACCAAGCGGTCACCCCACTGGATCTCCTAGTTCAAGACCAAGTGGATCTCCCACCACGAGTCCCAGTGACTCACCATCGAAGAGCCCAAGTGGTGCACCAACAGCTGGCCCAACTGGGTACCCAACAAATGTTCCAAGTGGTGCACCAAGTGTTTCACCCACTGACGGGCCCACCCCTAGCCCAACGGATGGGCCCAGTTCTATCCCAACTACAAGCCCCTCTGCCGGCCCCACCACAAGCCCCAGTGCTGCACCAACAGCTGGCCCAACTGGGTTCCCAACTGAGAGCCCTAGCGCTTATCCTTCTGTGAGTCCAACATCAGCACCAAGCTCGGGTCCAACAACAAGTCCCAGTTCTATCCCAACTACCAGCCCCAGTGCTGGCCCCACCACAAGCCCCAGTGACTATCCCACCAATTCTCCAAGTGCCAGGCCATCCAATAGTCCTTCTGAAGGTCCAACGGCAACACCCTCTCTGTTCCCTACCACAAGCGAATACGAATGTCTGGACACATGGGCCTATGACTCAACTTCACCTCGGTGCTATGTGGATATGTCTGACAACTGGGCTTTCAGCAATGGTCGATATGCTGCCTCGGGGTGTTCGGCTTGTGAATGTCCTGTCTGCAGTGCTGGTGCCGCACCTGTGACTGTGGGTACTGGTGATGACATGTGCACATGTATCTGCCCACCAGGTGGCGATGGAACTGACCTATCTGCGAGCCCTGTAACCATGACGCTGTACATGGGGTCAATGGCATCGAAGCGGTCACCAGATGACTGTAGACCACAGGGAGAAGAAATTGGAAGTCTTCACATAGTCCCCAATGGCAATGGCACAATCACTGTTACGTACACGACATATCATGCTTTTGTCATTCGAAAGACTCACCTGTATGTGGGTGATGAACCTTTCCCGATTGATGGAGAAGGAGCCTTGAAGGGATTTGGTACCTTCCCCTACAATCATGATGAAGGCACACATCACACAAAGCTCACATCACAATCTTTCCTTGTTGAGATGTCGTCAGTCATGTCTGGCTGTGATTACTATGTGGCGGCAGCAGCAACTGTTTGTGGTGATTTCAACACTTTTGCACCCACTGGTACTCCAAGTTCTTTGCCAAGCGATGCCCCCAGTTCAGCTCCAACGAGCTCCCCAACGGGAGGTCCCACAGCTGGACCAACACCGTCCCCAACTGATGCACCATCTGCATACCCAACAAATGTCCCCAGTTCATCCCCAAGTGCCAACCCCACAAGCGGCCCAACAGACGAACCAACAACATCACCAACCGAATCCCCAACTAAATATCCAACCGATGTCCCAACTTCAAAGCCAACCGATTCGCCAACACAGGGCCCAACCGGATACCCAACCGATTCCCCAAGTGTTTCTCCAAGTGGATATCCAACACGTTCTCCAACTGATGGACCAACATCCAGCCCTACTGATGCGCCAACTGCTGGACCTACTCGTAGCCCAACTGATTCACCAACCGGCAGCCCGACTGGTTTCCCAACAAATGCTCCCAGTAGTTCACCAACTGGTTCACCAACTGGTGGACCTACTCCTAGCCCAACTGATTCACCAACTGGTGGACCTACGCGAAGCCCAACCGATTCACCAACTGATGCGCCAACTGGTTTCCCCACGGACAGTCCAAGCACTTCGCCAACTGGATTCCCAAGTTCTGCACCATCCTTGCCATGCAGTGCTTGTTCTGAGGGTTGCTACGCTGTCGATCAGGATGCCCTAGTCTGTGATGAGACTGCCTATGCCTGGCGCGGCCATACTGGACATCCTCTTGATGGCAGTTGCTTCCAACCCAAGTTCAATAACTGGGGATGGACCAGTGGACCCCTCTCACCTGGCGATTATACCATGGATATTTGGGCCGGAGCTGTAGGGTGCGTCAGGGATAGAGGTGCTCTTGTTGGAACATTGGATTTCAGCTTTGATGGCGTTGGTGCAACTGCAACTTTCACCTTTGACACCAGCAGTGGCTACAGCATGAAGGAAACACATCTGTATGTGGGCGACTCCGAATACCCTACATTCATGGGAAAAGAAACAGTCTCTCCCGGAAAATACACTGCTATCCATGAGGGACTGGATGGTGCTGGAACTGACAGCTACACATTCACTCATGTACCAACATTCACCGATACAGATGGTGTTGGGAAGGTGTGGGTCATTGCCCATGCTGTCTCCTGTACAGGAGGCGCGTATGCTACGGAGGCACACCGCTGTAGATGCGTGTGCCCAACTGACAGCCCAACAGCTGTACCAACAGCTACACCAACTGGATACCCAACAAATGTTCCAAGTGGTGCACCAAGTGTTTCACCGACTGATGGGCCCACCCCCAGCCCAACCGATGGGCCCACCCCGAGCCCAACTGACTCACCGACTGGCGGGCCACCTTCGAGCCCAACTGACTCGCCGACTGGCGGGCCCACCCCAAGCCCAACTGAATCGCCTACTGGTGGGCCCACTCCCAGCCCCACTGATTCACCAACTTCCAGTCCTACCGACACACCCACCGGTGGACCCACGCCAAGCCCAACTGATTCACCAACTGGTTTCCCCACAAACACGCCAAGCTCAGCCCCAACTGAATACCCCACAAATATGCCCAGCTCTGAACCTACAGCCTATGAAGTGTCCCGCAAGCGTGTCTTGGAAGATGAACATGCTCTACAGGACAAGTATGGTGAAGTGTGCGGCAAGCAAATGTTCTTTGAGGACTTTGACGATGAGTGGGATGGTGCCTGGGGAGAAATTTCGAACGATGGATCCAACATCAATTTCCTACACATTCTCAATGATGGCAAGAGCCACAAGGTTGAAAAGACTTTCAATGTACCCACGGATTCCCTGTTGGTGACTATTGAGTTCTTATTCTATGAAGTTGGCCGACATGAGAAATCAGAAGGAGCCTGTGTCAATGTCACAGTTGGCAACACAGCTGTGAACTTGGACACCTTTGGAGCTGATGACGAGCTTGAAGTCTTCTCAAGTGACACCATTGATGGTATCAGTTGGGAACTCAGCAGTATCAGTGACAGTGGCAACCTTGGCCTTGCTGGCAGCAGAGGTGCAGACCAGATGCACAAAGTAAAGCTTGCCATTTCACCAAAGCATTTTGAGGAAGGCACCATCGACTTTGGTCTTGAAGTGCAGATGAATGCCGACAACAGCGATGAAAGCACGGGCCTAGATGACTTCAGAGTTGTTGCTTTTGCCCAATCCTGTGATACCTTGCACACTCCAAAAGCGTTGCCAATGACTCAAGACCCTCTCCCAGCTGTGTGTGGGGGAAGGGTTGCAACTGCGTGGGGCGATCCTCACATGACCACCTTCGATGGTATCAGATACAACTGCCAGGGTGAGGGTGAGTTCACATTGATGAAGACCCTGGACACCAATGCTCAGGGGCAACCCAAGTTCGAGGTTCAAGGCCGTTTCATGAGCTTTGACAAACGCCGCATCACCGTGACACGTGGGCTTGCTATTCGAGACGAAGGCATTCCAACAATTCAGCTCAATGTTCCCAGTCGTTACGACAGGCAATGCCCCATTGAAATGTTTGTAGGCAAGCACAAGCGCAACCTATCTGATGGCACAGGCCTTGAGGACGTGGTTGTCAAGAGCAGCGGAAAGAAGCTTGTGGTGTACTACCCAAAGACTGGCCTTCAATTTGTGGTGAAAATGACCTCATCCACCAAGTACGGATGCTACTTCTCTGTGAAGGCTTGTTTGCCTGATGACTACCGACCAAATGAGATTGTTGGCCTACTGGGGTCTAACGATGACAACCCGACAAACGAATTCATGAAGTCTGATGGCAGTGCATACGAAGTGGCCAACCCCAACAAGGACGCAGGCAACTATGAATACTGCACCAAGGAATGGTGTGTCCGTGATGAAAGGAAGTCATTGTTTGTCTATGGAGAAGGGGAAAGCTTCAGCAAGATCAACAGGTGTGATCTTCCTTATGAGGGTTCTGTTGAGCGATGCATGGCGAACCCTCCGACATGGTTGCTAGACATCTGCAGTGAGTGTGACAAGAGATGCTTTTATGAGGGTTGCGCAGGTGGTGCCGAAGAAGCGAAGATGGCACTCGATGTTGAGTTTGATCTGAATGATGAGAAGGGCTGTGGACAGGTTATTATTGATGAAGATTTCGAAGAAAATGATGTCAGCAGGTGGGGCATCATTGACACAGCCCCCAGATCTGGATCATTGTTCCTCGGCCGGTTCCACAAGGACAGCCCACCAGTGAGGAAGGAGATTGACATGCCAGGATGGGCTAGCTATGCCACTGTTGAATTCTTGCTCTATGAAATTGGCGACTGGCGAACTCAGAGTCGTAGAAACAACCGATTCTATGTCAAGATTGGTGACAACAAGTTCCACATGGACACTTTCAAAGATGGTGAAAATCTGGTCGAAGCTGGTTCCATCAAGTCTGGCTTCAAGAGTGGCATCCACTGGAAGAGACATGTTCTTAGTGTTGACACCAGCATTGGTTACAGCATTCAGAACAAGGATCAGATCCACAAAATTGTCATCCAGGTGCCCGCTTGCTATTTCCAAAACGGAAAACTGCCAATCGAGTTCTCTGTCACGATGTCTGCTGGTGAGAGCAGTATCAGTGCTGGTGTAGACGATTTGAGAATTACAGCAAACCCAAGGAAGTGCAGCGACATGAATGGTGCAGACAGCTTGAAGCAGAAGCTGCAGCTTGAAGCATTTATGAAGAGAGCGGAAGCTGAAGAGAAGCAAGCTCAGGCTGAGAAGAAGCGAGCTCAGGCTGAACAGAAGAAGACTCTTGATCAACAGCGTTCTGTGAGGGGTAAAGCTTCCACGGAAAATGAGGCTGAAGAACATACTGTCAGTTCCGATGAAGGCTCTTCACCTGTCGACTGCCGTGTCGCATTTGGCTACCATAGCCGGGGGCTATCACAAAGCTTCAAGGACTTGGGTTTCGCGGAAGGCCCACTTGCGTGGGGCTGGGCCAATGGTCCTTTTGCCTCATCGAACTATGCATACTCCTTTGAGCTGTATGCCGAAGGCACTTCTATTTCTGTCGGAACGATGACCGTTGGATACGATGGTTCACAGGCAGTTGTTACTGTTGATGCAGGTGAACGCTTGTGGCTCAAGGGAGTGCAAGCCCACATTGGCGACTCTCGTCTTCCACTGAAGGAAGATGGCTCTGAAACAATTGATCCTGAGGACTATCCCATTTCGAACCACAAAATGGCCTTGAGTAGATCCTTCGAAGTCACTGACTTTGAGGGTGGACAGATCTATGTTGTTGCTGAAGTGACTGTGTGTGGAGTGTTCTCCAGCGGCGACGGTTCTGAGGGTGCCAATGGTGCCGGACTTGATGGCCTGATTTCCTCTGTCCGAAACTTTTTTGGCAATCTGATGTAATAAGGTGCGGTCAAGGTTGATATTGCTCCCCTGACTAGATTAGTTCGATAAAAAAGATAAGATCAAAGGCGTTTGATGATTCATGATTAGACTCAATGTACCGGAACGTTTGATGATTCATGATATGTACCGGAACCGGTACCGGTAGGCGACGGACCCCCCGCAGCAGATAGCTGGAGCTAGCTAGCTACTTGCAACATTTTGGCTGAGTGGATGATTCCATCCTCTTGGGATGAACTGTTGGATCCCAAAACGGGAGAACCGGAGGCTTTGAATGGATGAATCGGTGGACTGACGGTCCATGAAATACGATTCTTGTCCACCGCTTCGCTTGAAACGTACGGAAATTCCGGCATCACCACCTCAATAGGGGCGGGAGTCTACCTTCATCGTCGTGTCATTGACAAAGCAGCAGTCAGCCAACTAGCTAGAGGCTACTACACGACGCACAACACACCGAGAGTAGAGAGTGGATCCTCCTATTGAATTCATCTCTCCTTGCTTTAGTACCCTAGCCAGTGTTTCGTTATTCATTCTTGTTCTGCAAACTGTGGTGTGGTTTGATTCCCCTTGTTTTCAACATCCATCAACCTCTGTTGTTCGTCCCTCAAACCCATGTTGCAATAGAACTTCGTCCCTTTGGGGACTCTGTAATTCCAAAGTTAACATGCAATTCGCGGGTGCGTTGCGGCATGAATCCAAATCGCTGGCTTGCCGGTGGGACTCGACTCTCGCCACGTTCTTTCCCAGGGCGTCTTGGTTGAGCGCACCGTTCTCATCCATCAAGTCTCTGGTTCTCATGCGTCGATAGAATACATCGGCTAGATTCGCTTCCAATGGGAGACCATAAGATCTCTGGAAGGTAGGCACAGCTATCGCACATGTAGTTTCTACTGGTAGTAGCTAGTGTCACTAGTACGGCACGGGCTGCAATAGTCACTCCACGACTTGCTCGTTCCTTGTGGCAACCAACGAGTCATGAACAGATGCGAAGCGGTTAGGGCAAGAAGCAAGAGAAAGCAAGAACAACTCACAAACGAAGGGAGAAAAATGAGCCCTTTTGCGTTTTATGCAGTTGTTGTCCTCATTACTACTTGCATCGCCGCCGTTGTTGTCCAGCCAAAGAAAGAAAGTACCCCCATGACATCGCCACTCCGACAAGCTGTGCAATGCAAGTGTGGCAAAGTCCAGCTAGCGATTGATTCGCCGTCAGCGTTGCGATTCGTTTGTTACAGCAAGGACTATCGCGGATATTATAATTCGTTGAACGAGCTAGCCAAAGAGAAGAATAAGGAACCAAATGCCGTTTTGGATTCGTGGGGTGGGTACGTGTTGCTGTGTGGGTCAGCTTGCTAGCCAGCTACTTGCTTCTCTGCTTGTTTGCTCAGCTCCTTTTCACTCTCTGCTGGCGACCATTGCTCTTTGTGTATGCCGTAGCGTCGACCTCACTCAGATTTACGTAAGTTGCCACCAAACGCAATGCTCTATCTAGTAGCCTTTGGATTGCTGATCTTGTATTGCTTTTTTCGTTTGTTTGATTGAATTGAATTTTTCCATCAGCCTAGCGAGATTTCCGTGAAGGAAGGGTCGAACCTGTTGACCCCCACGTTGATTCGAGAAGGATCTCCGGTTCGCCGTGTGTATGCCAGTTGTTGCGACACTCCCATGTTTGACATTGGCAGTGCCGCGGCGCTGATCAACACGGATCTTTTGGAGGAGACCAACAAGCCTGCGGTCAAGTTCCGCATCCTCGGACGCCACGCCCTTTCCAATGACAAGGAAAAGGCTCCTCCCAATATGAGTTGGTCCGTCCCATTTGGCTGGTTCTGGACCATGCCTGGACGAATACAGAAAGACAAGATGGAACCAACCCCCATTGACCTGAGCTCTCCTCAGATTTTGAAAAACTTTAAGGAGGGTTAGAATGCGGCCGATGATGAGCCGCTTCCGTGGTTGTCGTTGCAAAATCACGCCTTGACCGTGCTCAGAAACTGAAGCGAAGATCTTTTGTGGAGGCCGAGGCGACCTCGTAGGGTTCTGTGCTGACTTCCCTCGTCCATTCAGCCTTTCTAATGTATGAGTGATGTAAACTCACGCCTTCGTACAACCCAAGGCATACCTGTCCCAAATTTTTCAGTCTGTTGATTGTCTTCAGAGTTCATGAAGGGTGTTGCCCCTTTCGGCTTCTCTTGCCTTCCATAGCGGCATCTCTCCCTAAAATAGTCATACATTACAGTCGGAGCCATGCTCCATTGACGACATGATGTTCTTTTGTAGCAATGGCTGTTCCTGCGTGTCCTAGAACTGAAGATGGACGTTGTCATCCATCGTTCATTAATACACTTGCCACATGACCTTCCAAGGGCACTCTTGTGAACAAACAACAGCTGGAAGTCCCTACAACACCCAGAAAGCTGCACACGCATAACTTTGACTATCTTGTACTACTATAGGGTGCAAGGAGTACAATTGCATCCGCAGAGATAGGTACCCTGGCAGGCTGCATTTGCTGTCCTGATACGTTGGCACTGCCCACCAAAACACAGAAATCTCTCTTGGTACAATTTGCTGCATAGCTTGTCAGGGATGCTGCCTGATAACAAAGTATTTTTCAGTACCAAGCTTGTCAAGTTGTCCAAGGCATGCAGCTCAGTGGGAATTGTGCCAGATAGGTTTGTATCATGCAGTTCCAGCTGCGTGAGACTGGAGAGCAAACCAATTTCTGTTGGAATGGAGCCTGAGAAGAGGTTGTCCTTGATGGATAATAACTGCAACTTTGTCAGTTTCGACAAGAGGTTAGGTGGTACTGGTAGTCTACCATTCAACTGGTTGGAGCTGGATGGAAGGAGCGGATGTGACGGGGTGGAATCGAATCGAATCGAATCGAATCGAATCGGTTTTGTTGCATTTTTCGGATTAGACAGCAGCTGGCGAAATGGTTCCGATGGAATGGAAATCGGTAGAAACTTCAAAGAGTCGTTAAGTCCTTGCGTTTTTGGAACTCCTGTACTCGAGCACTCAGTACTCAGGCGAGGTCCTATCCATTCTCCATGTGTGTCCTCCGTGCATTCGCGAAACACATTTATTTTCGTCGATTTATTTAGTTGTACGAATCAAGATTTTATTCCTATCCACATACAGTGGTTCGCACATTCCCACTCACACGAACAATCCCCAACTCTAACGAAAATGGCCAACCCACCAGATTCTGCCAAAACGCAATCACCGTACGTCAGGAAAACTCGTGAAAATCGCATATGATTGTTCTTTGATAGAATCTCGTGGGTTGCCATAGCTATCCTCGTTCCTCGTGCATGTGGATCCACAGGCAATCATCATGTGCATCCATATGTGGCTCCTCTTTCACCACAATTTCCCTTTTTTTGAGTTCTTCCTATCCCCGTAACCGAATCGAATTGCACTCCAACCGTTGTCGTTGTCGTTGTCGTTGTCATGGCTTTAGATGATAGCGATGGTTCTAGCCAAGATATAGAACGGCAAATGCGGGAGTCTGATGAGCGGTACAAGAGGAAGAGAGACGAAGAGGAAGCCGAAGTATTGGAAGCCGAAGTATTGGCTGCCGAAGTAGTGGATGCAGCCCCAGTCGTAGCAGTCGCAGCAGCAGCCTCAACTCCCGCAGCGAATTTCCTTGTTGGTGGGCGTCCACGTCTTAGCTTGTGGGATCTACAACAAAAGCGCCAGCTGCAGACGCAGCAACTCCACCAACAGCGAGCCCTCGCAGTGCCGCTACCACCACTGCCATATTACGAAGATCCGATTGCCCAAGACATGTACATGGGACAACTCAAAGCGCAAGAGTCACGGGAGCGGCCGCCACGGTATCGTGCTAGCTCCCCAGCGCCTGCTGTCCGTGCTAGGTCTGCATCCCCGTCAGAGCGAAAGGTCATGAGGGAAGCGGCAAAGGCCGAACAAAAGAAGAAGAAAGAGGACGAGAAAATAGCGAAGAAGGTGGCCGATGCTAAGCAGGCAGAGCGCATCAAAGTTGTGATCAGCAAGTACGACCCCATGAAAAAGCAAATTGTCTGCGGTGAAGAAGAGAATCCGAAAGATAAGGAAATGTACCGTGTGGCCAAGACATTGATCTACGACAAAGGAGAACCAAACGAAATGACATTTGATCTGTCAAAATTCAATAGTGTACAGATCCGTGAACTCACTCTGAAGTGTCAAGTCAAGGGAGGAGGCAGCATGACAATGTACGATGCTAGGAAGGAGATTGCCCGCAGTATTGAGATGGGAACCATGTACAACGACAAGACAGTTTCAAACCTTGCGTTGGATCCCTTAGCCAAGAGGATCAACACTCTCGTCAAACTCCTCAATATCTGCTTCCATCCTACTATTTACCCTCACTTCGTCTCCCTCAACGACAGCAATAATCGAAAGGACTTCGAACGAGAGCCTCTTTCACAGGAGGGTGTCACCGGAAATCATGGGGAACGCTGGGAATGTAGCCAGTGCCGTTCACATTGGTGGCAGGCTCTGTCGTTGGGCCCGCCGTCGTTTCGAGTCGCTCATTAATACAAAAGTTGTGTAGGCGAGCTATAGCCTGCGCCAGCCATATCATGTTCTTCAATGAACAGCCAACAGGACGCGATAGTAAACCCCATTTCATCTGCATAAGGCCGAAGGCCATCTCCACCCTTATGCGGCACTGGCCGATATCCCGGCAAAGCCGTCCATTGCAGTCTTTATTTCGTGTTGAGTACGGGGGAATTGAATCTTCAACTGCGGACACTTGCACAATGCCGTTATTGTCCTCCATAGTACTCGATAGAACGAGCTACGGGAAATTCCAGCAATGTCTGTAATATCCAGGTAGGAGCCGCCGGCCAAATATCGAATCGTACAGTAGAGACACAGTTCCGGTATGATGGATCCACCCCTTCGCGTGGCTTGAGTCTCGTTAACAAGCAGGTCGTCGACTACAAACGAAAGCAGCTTATCAAAGCTTTCTCTGCGCATCCGAAGTCGTCTAGCAAAGGTCCCACGGTTCTGGTGTTTCTGGCAATACCGATCCCAATGCAACCGTTGCTCGAAAAAGGAAGGATTCCTGGATTCGCCCGGTAGACACAGTAGAAAACCAACCATAAGAATAGATAGTTGCAGAAGCAACGCCACATCTTGTTCGTATTCCTCATCATTGAAGTCCATTATGGCAGAGTAACTACACGACAATGACGGTGCTAGCAACCACGGTGGTAGAGTTACTGTGTTCTCACTTTTACTATTGATGATGACAGCGATCTCGAGTTCTCTCACTTTTCGATTTTTGATTTTCGTTAGAGTTGGGGATTCGTTGGGACTGACGTTTTCGGAAGCTGGCTGGCTCTAAGCCAAATCCAATTCCACGAAAGCTGCGGTACGGCGAATTGATAATGTGAAATCAATGGTTCGCCGTACCGCAGCTTTCGTGGAATTGGAAGAAAAGCAAGCCGATTTTTACAGTTAACTCCATCTGGCGAACGAAGGGAGGAAGAAAGAGGTGCAAATAGCTGGTTAGGACCGCGCCTCAGCTCCAGGGTAGAATGCCGTTCAGGAGGGTTCAACTAACTTTCCGCTCATAATTCCAGCCCACAGCTCTTACTTGCTTGCTACCACCCCAATTCAATCAAAAACTTTCCTCGCCAACCATGACCTCTGTTTCGCTTGTCAAATTCAATATGTTGATGTTTTTGGTGTTGGCCGTTGTTACACCGGAGGTTGTGTCTCGTCATGGAGCTGCTGCTGGAGGAGGTGACGTCTGTGACGAAGACACCAACTGTAAAACTTCACCCATCGTGAAGGACCCAATAGCTTGTCCCTTCTCGGCAGGTGATGGTGAGGTGGTCCAGGAAGTGGGGTGCTGGGTTCACAACTGCTTGGAATGTGATGCTAGCACTGGTGGCTGTCCTGCGCTTGGGGTTGTAAATGCGGCCTGTTATGACGTCCAGTATTGCTTTGACCATGACAACGAGCTCTGCCTTCACCTGTCAGAAGAAGTCTGCGAGCTCTTGCCACAGTTTTGCTCCTATCCTGCAGAAGAACTTCAGGTAGCCTTTCTAGAAGCCCTGCAGGTGAAAGGGCTTGAGCTCTAAGCATGGATTTGGAAGGAGCGTAATGTCCAGCCTTGCCAAGATTGGTCGGTTTCGCTCTGTGCTTTGTATATATGGTAGTAACATAATATTAGCGAACGATTGATCATTCGACTGGCACAAAAGCAGCGCTGACCATGACTCATGTGTAGAGCAAAAGATCGAAAGAGGTGCGCTCCGGACCTGTAACGCACTCATGTGCTTTAGACTGCTTACTGCTTTCCTTGAAGCAGTGGAGTGCTGTGCATTGCTTCTGCCTAGCTAGGTGCGAGGTTCGAGAGACCGAAGGCCAACAGCAAAGCAGAGGGAAGGAGCCATGCCGCGAAGTGCACAGCTCACAACTTTGCTCCCTCAAGTGACCAGGGCGGGCACCAATCGACTTTCTCACCACGGGAGACACGGAACCTGCGGTGTTCACGTATGCGGTGTATTCATGCATAGCGGCCCGTCCATTGCAGGTTCTTTTCAAAGAGTGTCACGAGCATAACAGATCGAATGATGGTGCATCGCCAAGAGACGATGCTTGCTTGGACCTCACGATTGGTGCAGCTGGTATCCGAGTCCCTGTTGATTGGTGATCAACAACTGAAAGACTTCATTTCTTTGAAAAGGAATTTCTACACTCAAGGTGGTCATTGGACGCTTGAGACGCTACATTTGGTCTCTGGGCGTGGGATGCTGCAGACGAGTTGTGTCAGGCTGGTTTGGGAGAACAGCTGAGAGCATGAGCAACTATGGACACCCGGACTAGGTCAGTTGCCTCTCACAGAGAGGCAACTTGAGAGAGGCAACTGACCACTTTCGTTCGATTGAAATATAGTACATGTTGGCATTGCGCCATCGTCTATCGGGTTTTCGAGGGGAAAATTACGAACGAGCGAAGAGTGCGTCCACCATTGGAGGCTGAGGAGGCTTTTGCCGGTGGTGATCTTCCTCGATACGCGGGGACCACGTACCGAGGAATGGCCATCCAGCCAGCACGCAACGAACAACATGCTTGGCTGGAGATGGGGTTGGCATGTGAGAGATTGGCAGTTTGCTGTCTTGCAGGCATCCAATCAAAACTGTCCGTTCTTGGAACAGCCAAACGGTCCTACCGTATCTAACTGGGGGCCAAAGTCATGGCGGCACAAGTAGAAGGAACCATACTGGTATGAGCTCTAGGCCTCGTTTTGAAGGGCCAGCGCTAAAAGCTATGGCAATAAATATTGGGGGACGAGATCTAAGGCTATCGTATTCTAGCTGGCTAGCTACCAGGTAGAGAGTACAGTAGCTACTTTCACCTCGGCAGTCTTGCTGCCAGAGCCCTCAACCCCTTTAATTAACCTCGGCAGTCTTGCTGCCAGAGCCCTCAACCCCTTTAATTGTTTTTCCTGCTACGGTGGTCCCTGTAGGTATAAGGGTAGGGTTAGAATACAAATAAGTCAGCAAAAACTAAATAAGTATCCTAGCTACATGTAGGGTGGTGCAAACCAGCTAAAGCTATTTACATCCATCCTAGTAGGGGGGTCTGCTTCTACCTGGAAAAACTCTAAAGCCAGCGAAAGCTATATAACTAGTATTCTAGCTAGCTAGGGGTGTCTGCTTTTAGCTTGCTATGGGAATCTGCTTCTAGCTAGGGGGAATTTGCTTCTAGCTAGCTAAGCACAAGTTAAGCACTAGCTAAGCACTAGAGGTGTCTGCTTCTAGCTAACTAGCTAGCTATAGGGGTATCTGCTTCTACACTGAAAACTTTTCTGCCGAGGTTACACACTCGCTGGCTTATTGTTTTTCCTGTACGGTGGTCCCTGCAGGTATAAGGGTAGGGTTACATGTAGAATACAAATAAGTCAGCAAAAACTAAATAAGTATCCTAGCTAGGCTGGTACCAGCTAAAGCTATTTACATCCATCCTAGTAGGGGGATCTGCTTCTACCAGGAAAAACTCTAAAGCCAGCGAAAGCTATATAACTAGTATTCTAGCTAGCTAGGGTGTCTGCTTCTAGCTTGCTATGCTTCTAGCTAGCTAGGGGGAATTTGCTTCTAGCTAGCTAAGCACAAGTTAAGCACTAGCTAGCTAAGCACTAGAGGTGTCTGCTTCTAGTTAGCTAGTTATCGATAGGGGTATCTGCTTCTACACTGAAACCTTTCTGCCGAGGTTACACAGCTCCGCTGGCTTAATTAGCGAGGGCCGTGCGGATACTGGTACCGGTGTCCCTGAATCAATCTGATTTGGCCTGGAGACTGGAAAGACATAGAAGATTGGAACACCTTAAGCCTTTGGTGTTGAAGTTGTATCCTTGCATCCGGTTTAGCCATGTTTCAATGATTTCTGTTGGTACTTGTTAGCTTCTGGCTCTAGCTAGAGGATGAACACTGTGAAGCTTTGACGTTGGCAGCGCAAAGCACACACGCTTGTAAAATGATGAAATTTCTCCTACGGCTACTATGTCTAAGCCACACGGTGGTGGCCTTTTCCGGCAGCAATCAACTGGCGCCCAAATCGGCAGTTCCGAGAGTGCAGGGTCCCTTTATGTATAGCGGTACTTTCGGGTCGTCATCTCAGCTGTCGAAAACGAATCCCAGGAGCACCAGACTCTACAATGACTTGGACAATTCTGCCAACAATGACACGTTCCAAGTTGCCACCATCATGACGACTGCCGCAGCGGCTCTTGCCTCGTCGTTGGGAGTATTCTGGAGTGAAGCTTCGGTCTTTCAAACGGGGTGTGGTCCTCTGTACCTTCCCGATTGGCTGGAACGGAGTTTTTACTTGGGAGTATTGGCAGTATCTGGGATCTCTGTCTTTTTCAGAATAGTTTTCCCTGATCAAGGTGGTCTGACTGGGTTGTTACTTCCAAACGATGACCAAAATGAAAAGAATTTGGGCCCATTGCGTGTGGCAATTCAGGCATCCGAGGCAATGGCCCTACTGGCAGTTTTCGCTGCTGTGATCGTGCTGGTCAACCAATCCCTTAATGGTGAGGCCATGGATGGATTGAGCGGCATTGATCTTGACAAGTGTAGAGCACGTCAAACGTTTGAATTGACCATATTGTAGCCAAACAGCATCCATGCATCCAATCACAAATTTCAAGCCGTCACACGACAGGTTTTCAAGACTCCCAAAATTCTGGCGCAAGAAGTCGCGTGGTTTACTGTATGCATCCGAGTGAGTCAACACAAAAACGCAGCATAACAACGGTCCACGGCGTTCTGCTATTACGGGCGGGAGCTGACAAGCACCACATTTTCTACCGGTCCCCGCAACTGTTTGCACACGGAAACCTACAGTACGATTGCACCTCGTGTGGTTTGGAGTGAGTCGAGTCGAGTCCAATCTCGTGATGCGGGGTGGCATCCAACCTAACCAATCGGTCAATCAAACGTAATGGAGGGCATCTGTGTTAATGCATGCTTTATTTGGATCGATCCTCCTGTCCCAGCAAGGTCACACATCAAGTCAACCTTGATGCTTGTCCTTTACAATATGCATCTTTACCACCACCTATAGCTAAGTTTTGTGCGAGCCACTACTAGCAGAGTGGACATCAATAGTATATGCTAGTACTGCACATTTTTGTGTCTCGTTTCTTTCTTTCTTGGTGCCTGCCTGCTTACCTTATCCTCCCAGAATGGTGGCCAAACTTTGAATCAAGCCTACCAAGACGTTGAGGCACTCTGTAAGAGCATCTGCAGGAGCAGCAGGATCACCGCCCTCGTTTCCTTGGGAAGGATTGCCACCGCCGTTGCCTGTTCCTCCACTGGCGACAGCACACTCCATGGGTGGATTGATTGCCTGAGTACAAGTCATTTCTCGAAGCCAGCCAGCGTACGTCGAGACGCGAGTGAAAAAGTCGGGATATTCGGAGCCACACGTGTCAATGATAAAGGAGGCAAAACCAAAGACCTTGTTGTTTACATCCAATAGAGGACCACCAGAGTCACCATAACAAATGGCAGTGGTGGCACCATCGACGCACATGTTCTCGAGAGCATCATACTTGGTGTATCGGCCTGCACAAACAGCGCTGTTGAGGTAGTCCACCTTTGCCTTTTTCAGAAAGGGTGACAAGTTGCCATTCACGCTGGTTCGTCCAAAGCCAACAATCCAAAAGTCCTGCCCAGTTGGAGGCTCTGCTGTAGACGTATCGTATTCTGCATAGGAATTGATTTTAACTTGATCGCACAGCTTGAGGATGGCAATGTCGTTCTCCATGGATTTCATGTTGTTGTTGGGGTGAATGATACCAGCACAAACGGGGACCTCAATTCCTTCATTCGCCGAAACGGTAGTAGTGGCTCCAATCCTGATGGTGGAAGGGAATCCATCTTCCAAACAGTGAGCGGCAGTAACGAAGATATCTTCATGAATCAGAGCTCCACCACACATGGTGACACCCTGAAAGTGCCCGTAAAAGGGAAGTTCTCCAGGTACAACATCAGTTCCTCCTATGATAAAGTTGTCTAGCTCTGCATCCTCTGGTAGACCTCCTTCACCCCATCGCACCATGTCAGGATCGGCACCCACCGACGAGGCCAACAGGCCAGTCAAGACAGCAACAAAGGCGACTTTGCTCATCTTTTTCTTTCCTTGGCCTTGCTTTTGCAACGCTCGTCTTTCAATGACGAAAGCTTCGACGATCCTCCCAGCCTCTCAACTGCCACCAGGATCCAGTGCAGGTGACTCCCACGAGAAGGGTTTTTGGAGACCTCGCCAACTTGCTAATTACCGACTTTCAGACATGTTTGAAGCATGCTCTGTCTAATTACCCAAAGCTTCAACGGATCTACACAGTGTATTTAGAGAAGGCTCGGAATGTGTCTTGGTAATTAGAACTTGGCTTCAAAGCTGGCGCATCAAAGAAAAGTGCACTCAACTTCCGTTCGCATTTCCTAATGATGGATCTATCTTTTGGAAAACTCAACCAAAAGTTTTGGTTGATAGCGCCATCCTTTTGCCCAAATTAGCTATTGACCGGTATGCATTGCTCGATACCATTCCCGACTTCATGGGTAGATGATGGAAACATAGCCTATTGGATAGCTTCTCTTTATCATTTTTATATCATTGCATGTAGTTTCTGGCAGTGCCATTATTTAGTTTTTCTGCTTGACCTCCCATCACGGCATGATTAGTTTTCAGTATGTAGTTCTTAGTTAGAAATCCAGCAATCCACCACAGAGGTCGATCCAAAAGGTGATGCAGCCAGTGATAATATCAATTATACCACCATCTCCGCCGCCGCCACCACCATCCCCATCATCATCCCCCACATTCTCGCAGTCCGCATCCGGTGGGTTATCCGATTCGGAGCATATGCTGCGCTGTAGCCAGTTACTATAGGTGCTGATGCGGGTAAAGAAATCGGGAAACCTGGAATCGCAGGATTGAATCACAAACGAGGCCACGCCCAGCACCAACCCAGCATCATTCACAAGCGGACTGCCCGAGTCTCCAAAGCAGATACCAGCATTGTTTTCATCGACGCAGATATTCCGACTGGGCTCGTAATCTGGAAAGGTAGCGGCACATTCGGCATCGGACAGAGCCTCCATTTGCAGTTTCTGCAGGCTTTGGGAACCACCGCCCGTGTCCGGTTCGGTACGACCAAAGCCCATGGCAGTCACTTCGGATCCTCCTGCTGGGACAGCTTCGTCTGTATTGAAATCTGCCACTTGAATGCTGAGGGGATTTGCTAGCTTGAGAATGGCAATATCGTTGGCCAATTCTCGATCCTTATACTGAGGATGCGTGACCGAGGCTTCCACATCCACCAAGACGCCATTGCTGGTTGTGGTGGCTCCACATCGGAGTCTTGGTGGGACACTCCCGTCAATGCAATGAGCCGCCGTGACCACAATGTCTTCGTGTACCAGCGTTGCTCCGCATAGGACACCGCCCGCAAAGACACAGTACCAGGGAAATTCACCAACATTGGCATTGTCTCCATTCACAATCGTGTTGGGATTGGACACTGGAAACGGAATGGGGAACGGAATGGTCAGAGCGTATTCGTCCACGTTCTCAGCTCTCCCGCATTCTGCTGTATTCGGTAGTAGTACTAGTAGACATCCCAACAACAAGATGCCGTACTGTGCGGGTGATGATGATACTAATCTCATGGTCAAAACGGGGCTCTCCCGATGGAACAATCAGGAAGGAAAAAGTATCCTTCAAATTTCCATCTTGCGTGTGAAACAAGGGCAACTGTTGAAGGCTCGTCCGGTTGCAGCCCGTTGTGTTGGACACGTGAACGGCTACCAACGGTAGATTTGTTGGACAGGCCGACTGTGGAATTGCTCCGTTGGAATCGCTAACACTGGAGGTGCACCAATGATCCCACAATGTTGCGAAAGATGTGGCCTCCTAGGAAGGTCAAAGTTTTGCTTCTATTACAGTAGTCGAAGGCCACTGGAGTTCTGCAAGCGTCTTCCGAACAAGAAGTGCAGCAGCAGCACACGTTCGACTTGTCCGGTGGTGTCCACTGTGTAACCGTAGCTACAGCAGGAAACGCTCTAAGTGTTTCAAATTGAAGCAGCCTTTATCTTGTCAACACAGTGCTATCTTTGTATCCATATATAGAACTCTCGCCATCTCGATCCTTGTGCCATGAATGGCACATGTTACTTTACGACGCCATCAAACACATTGCGACCGTTTCTCAAAAGACACCAGCCTGGGCAATTTCAAGGTCACCGGTGGCCATGACATCAGCAACGCAAAGCTCCTTTCTGGTGCCTTCTTCCCAATGACTGGCACAGGCAGCTTCAGCAGCATTGCGGGCAATGGTTTCACCCAAGCGGCGTTGGCGGCTTCCCCTGGCGACACCGGGCATGACACACTCTCTAGGATACTGGGGTTCCTGGGATGTCTGGAAGAGCTTTGGCTCATCATCCCGTACCTGCCATTCCTGGCCAAACCCAATAGGGTCATCTGTCATGAGGGTCACCCCATCTCTAGCCAACATGGCTCCCTTCTGGGTGTGGTCGTAGGATCCCATCAATCCCTTATTTCCAGCAAAGTGCTCGTAACTCAAAGATTGACCCCCACCAGTTCCAACTTTGACAGCCACAAGGTCTTTAAAGGTAGAGAGGGTGATGTTCCAGTTCTTTCCAATAGCAATATCAAACACATGATGCTTCTTGTTGACTTGACGATGATAGGCAGGAAACGAGCCTCCCATTTCGACTCCATCCATGTCCGCTGCATCTACACCATTCAAAGAGTACTCTCCCCAACTGCCCACTTGGAGTACATCACTGGTGCCGGTGTGCGTACCGTTCCCAATTCGAAGAGAAGCGGCTTCAATGTAACTGTAGTCATACCGAACCTTGGTACGGATATGGAGGTCCATGCCCAAACCACCAAAATTAGGAGCCTGGACCAGCACCAGATCACACCCACCTGATGTGATTGAGCAAGCACAATACACAGCCACAAACAAAAACACTTTGTGTGAGATCTGTAGAGGTGCATTTCCCACATGTAATGCCAAATATCTGTTGTCAGAACTAACCATGGAAATCTTGAATAGCATGTGATTTTGGAAATAGAGGAGTGAGGTGGTGACTTGTCAAGTCAAGCATTTTGGCAGAGTGGCAGGCCAACAGAATCTTACCGAACCATTCCCCAGAAAAGGTTTTCAGGTGAGGGTCACCACAAGCCTCACCACATGCGGCCTCGTCATGTGAGGGGGGCGGGGGCGGCGTCGACGTGCTGGCCGTGACAGGAATATTCTGAGAGCGTTGGAAATCAATATGACCAGTGGTTGCACTATGGCGTGCCGCCACCAATGATGGGAAACTCGCCAATGCCGATGCCAACAACTTGACTGAGAAGGAAAAATTGACCATGTTTTGGTGTGTCGTTGTGTTCTTCTGAAAAGTAAGTGACTTGTGCGCTTGCTTGCTGTGCTGATGCTTGTAAGGAAATGGCTTTCTCTCTTTATGACAGAAGGGAGGCTACCTTCCAAAAAAGTAAAATCATGCAAGGTACTATAGTAGTCTTCAGAATCAAGATGTTCATCACCTCGCGTGAGTTGGCTACATAGTACATGTACTGCTACCGTACCGTTTGTACCGTCCGGTACACTCCGTTCGGTACCAGTACCACCCTGTACCGGTACGCTGGCTGTGCGGTACCGTACGCAGTACACTGTACATCGTAGTGTGGCAAACGAGATGACGTGAAGCTACTGTACACTATCGAACACAAGTTCAACCGTGAAGTGCGCATAATTGATTATAAACGCGATTCCCTATCAATCACGATTTGATCGAATTAGTCACGAATCCAAGGAAATGATGAATAATTGACAGAAGCCCCTGATAATGAAAGGGGGCTTCGGATCGAGGTTCGGTGTTCGGTGGTGTGAAGGTGTGTCCCCTTTAATTACGAGTACACAGAGAACCAGATTGCTTCCCATAGCTTTCCCATTATTTACTCTTGAATTTGTATAATTCCCAAAGAGATTTAGAGATCGTGCATTTGTCTCGACCACTGCGCGCGCAGAAGACAAATGATTAAACTCAGTCACGGATCTCTTTGAAGGTACTGCCAGGACCGTCCGACGGTTTTCACTCAGGAAGCTGTCAGTGGTACTACGATAGAGTTGTCAGTGGCACTACCGTAGCCACCATCTCGACCCAACACAAGAAGCAAATTTCGATGCTCCAGGCCTCAGTTGTCAGTGGTACTACCGTATCTCCTCCCAAAAGAGACGTTTTTAAAAGTAAATGACCATAAGTATCCAAGGTTGACCACCGACCACATTTATCCCACGCGCTGAACATTTCAACTTGGCCATCGTTTCGTTCTTCTTTCGTTGAAAACCCATCAAGGCTTGAAAACCACTGCATGCTAATCGGCTGACGAGCATTGACCAAATTAGAGAAGATGCATGCCACTATTGATCAACGGAGTGAAGAGAGTAATTTGCTAATTCGCTCTCTTGGGCTCATGTCAGTACCAGCACCACAGCAATGGAAAATGCTCATGTTGAAGTTCATCAGGCTGGGCAGTTTTGGGACCAGCGTCAGTACAAGTACTGTTGACCACAGTCTCTCTTCTACATGGACCTCTGTCAGTACGTGTACATATTGTGTTCAATTAAAATCGTGATTAAAATCGTGATTCAATAGATGCAATTGGTTCAGGACTCTTAAGCCTGAACCTGGGGATAATTAGGTCATCCACTCAGGTTCACCTGCGCAGTTTTGGGATAAGCGAATACAATGAAGCATCAGTCCATGTACCGGTTTGCAACACGCGCCAAGGTAACCGGCGGCCTAGCTAGCCATCATAGCCAGATGTGGAAGGTGGAAGCTTCAGAGGATCAGAGGATCACAATCTTGAGATTTTACTTCTCTGCCCTCTGATCAGCAGGACAACCAAGTAGCACCAAGCCAAAATATGATGAAAAAAGACGAAGAACTGGGCTGGCGTGAAGGTAAGATGGAAAACGAGCTGGACGTCGATGATTACATTGCCAAAGCCAAAGCCAAAGCAAACCGCACCCTCGCCGGGACGCCAGTGGGTGCAATCCCAAGCACTGATGGGGTAAAGGTTCTAGGAGACCGCAAGACCAAGCGAGTGCCCTCAGACCATCCAAGAAGTAGTGAGAGCTCTATGGAAACTCAGCAGGCGAATGTTGATGCCCAACAACAAGTCGGTGCCATTTCCAGTGCCAGTGGGCCAAAAGCCTTGGGAGAATGCAAGATGAAACGGTGCCCCACGGACTCTCAACCGACAAGTAACCCACGAGGTTCTGTGCAAGCTGAGCAGCCGGATGGTGAAGACAAGCAGAGAGTTGGTGCTATCCCCAGCAGCAACGGGCCCAGAGTGCTAGGAGACCGCAAGATCAAACGATGCCCTCCCGACTCATCTCCTCCCCCCATCAATGGTCTTGTTGAAGATGGGCGTCAACATGGCGCAGCTTATCCCCGCAGCGTTCCCCTCGGTGACAGCAATCACACAACTGGAAGTGGCAGACGCACTCGTTACCGTGATAAACTTGCAGCCCTCGGAAACAAGGGTAGTGCCACTACTATTGCCACCCGAGACGATCAGTCATCAAATACTGTAGACTTCTTGGAAGGGAGGGGGGGCACAGCAAATGGACTTGAGAACAGTGGTGATCATGGACTTGTGGCAGCTCGTCCTGTTGAAGATGAGAATATTCCGGAAAAGCTACCTCAAGCTGAGCAGTGGGATGAAGAGGAGCATCTTGCCCAGGTGGAAGAAGCTCGTAAGGAAGGAAATCTCAAGGTTTTTGGCTACCTTGGCCTTGGTCTGCTTGCTCTTCTTGTTGTGGTACTGCTGGTTTTGTTCCTCCCCAAGCATAACAATGAGGATGCCCTTACATTTTCTCCATCAGCTAGTCCTTCAGCAGCTCCATCAACTCAAAAAGACTACACTATGAACCTGTTGCCTGAGTTTTCCTCCAAGAACATCCCTGTCATTGGTACTCCACAACACAGAGCCTTTCAGTGGCTTATGAATGACACAGCAGTGGGACTCTATTCTGATACCAGGCTGGTCCAACGTTATGCATTGGCAGTCATCTTCTATGCCACAGGAGGAAATGATTGGTACAACCTTGTCAATGAAGGATGGCTGAGTCATGATTTGCACGAATGCAGTTGGTCATTCACCAAAGACACTGAGCTCATCATCAATGACTCCAATGGCCATGAAGAAATATTCCTACCCGAAGGCCCCTGTGCCAATACTGGCATCATTGGTCTAGAGGATGACTTGTACTATGAAACTCTCTGGCTTCCCGAGGCCAACTTGGAGGGCAACTCAATCCCATTGGAGCTATTCCTTTTGACATCCTTGCATACTCTCAACCTTGATGGGAACCCCTTTTTGTCAGCTACAATCCCAACAGAGATTGGAATGCTCACCAATCTCGAGAACTTGGCATTGAGTTTCTTTGAACACCTCACTGGAGATTTACCTTCAGAGATTGGATTCTGTGCCGGTTTGACATCCCTCAGGATTGAACAAACAGCCTTATCAGGTTCCCTTCCAACAAGCATTGGGATGCTACAGAATCTCACCTTGTTTATTGCTGTTGAATCAAGCTTGTCAGGGTCAATTCCATCAGAAGTCGGACTGTTATCATCACTTCAAGTCTTCAATGCAGCTAGAAACATCATGAATGGAACTATACCCAGTGAAATTGGGCGATTGGAGTCCTTGCAACGATTGAGTTTGTCTGCAAACCAGCTTTCTGGCCAGATCCCTTCTGAGCTGGGTCAGCTAACCCAAGTTGACATCATATCTGTGTGGGGCAACCATTTGAGTGGGACAGTTCCAACCACCATCAGTGCACTTTCTTTTCTCCAGGCTCTGTCTTTGAGGTACAACTCTCTATCAGGGGCCATCCCATCAGAGGTTGGTTTGCTTTCATCACTTTGGCTTTTTCATATCTATGGAAACAATCTCAGTTCCAGTATCCCAACAGAGATTGGTGCCATGCATGGCATGGAATCACTGCATCTCTATGACAACCATCTCACTGGGTCCATGCCATCGGAAGTAGGCATGATGAGCTACTTGTTTGAGTTCAAAGTGAATCACAATGAACTTACTGCCAAGATCCCTTCTGAGATTGGACAGCTCTTCGACCTGTCCATGCTTCATCTACAGGATAACATGCTCACAGGAACCCTTCCAGCAGAGATGTACAATTTGGCCCACTTGGAAGAGCTGCAGCTGCACAGGAACCAGCTGGCTGGACCTCTGGCTGCTGAAATTGGTCTCTGGTCTTTTATGTACTTGTTGTCTCTGGATGGCAACAGATTCTCTTCAAAGATCCCAACCCAAATTGGACTCTTGGGTAATATGGAATTACTTTTGCTTTCTGGCAATGCACTCACTGGCCCATTGCCATCCGAAATTGGTTTGATGACCATGCTGTCCTACTTGGATGTTTCAGATAATGACTTGACTGGAGAAGTCCCCCAGGAATTGGCTGTTGTCTTGTCAAGTCCCCGTCTTGAGTTGGTCAACTTCTCTGGCAATGCACTTGCTGGGGAGCTTATGGGCGAACTCTGTGTTGCAGATAAATCGCTGTTCCATTTTGACTGCCATGCAATGCTGTGTGGTTGCTCCTGTGTGTGCCAGAATCTCTCAGCTCCCTTGGCCAATGCCAGTCATCACAATTGATTTGTACGATCCATATTGCATGTGTTCCTTGTCTCTTGATGCATAAATCCATTGAATAATCTATCACTTTTCTAATTAGCTAATTTCTATGGCATGCTCTGCGTCGTCAACTTTATCAGTGCTCCTAAAGATGGGCGCTGATGAACGAGATACTGTAGGGAGGGCTTTGTAGCTGCTTTTCTTCGGTGTATAGTTTCATCGTTCCAGGTTTCCATTGTCAGATTGCGCCGCATGCCAAACGATGTGGATGGTGACCACTGCAAACATCAGCTTGATCGTGGTGAACTCCTTGGGAAGCAAGGCGAGAAGAGTTTCACCCCTCGTCACGTTCGGAAGGGATGACTCCTTTGGTTTGATCCTCTGTTCTGGAGACCTCAAGGCTGCCGGTAGTTATTGTGTGTCGCCCTTGTACTGGCTTCGAGCAAGTACATCACAGGTACTCGCAACCAAGAGGGCAGAAAGGATCCATGGGACGCAGTTGAACACCCCACAAACTACAAGGACTACGCCAAGTCCCATACCTTGCAACAAGGCGCTCTGCTTTGCCCACCAGTTTGCCATGCTGAGTCCAATCTTACTATACCAATGAATCTTTGGCTTGCGCTCCTCTCTGCAGAAGTGGCTATCTGGGTTGTTGCGGAGTTGCCATCGCAACAGAGGAACGCTTACAACGCGCAGTGGCGCCAACAGGAGATGAATCAGCGTTTGAAAGTGCAACAACTTCCACCCTGCAATTTCTAAATGATTTGCAGCGGTCTTTCTTGTAGTGAAAGGAGGAACTGAATAGGTGGAAGCCACAATACCACTGACAACGATAGTTCCAGATGTTGTGAGTAAATTGTAAAGACCTTCACTGACGACAGAAGTGATGTGGGCAACTTGTGCTGGGCCTTGCGTTGTTTGAAGCAAATCACCAATTCGGACCTCGTTGGCCGGCACGGGATAGGCGCTATCCTGTAGGAAGATCATGTGGAACGGAGAGAGCTCAACGAAGAGATCTTGTTGCCGCAACAACCTTGTCGTGTTTAGAGATGAAAACGAGGCCTTGAGCTGCAGGTATTCTGTTGGCCGAAAAGGATGGTAATGGTCAATAGTGTAAACAGTTTCGTAGCTTCCCGAAGCCGTCAAAACACGGTCCCCAATTTGAACGTCTGGCATGAATACTGTTCCCTTCCCCAGCACTTGAACTTCATTCAGCGGGGAGAAGCAATCGAGTAGCAAGGCACCGCTTCCCACCCCATCGTCTCTCGGCATGACGGCAGCCACGAGATCTTTAGTTGCCATGATTTGATCACGACAATTGTTAAAGGACCCTCCCAAGAATTCTCCATTATACTCGACGTTGCCAGAAAAGTAGGGAATCCGTGGACAGGGGTTTGCCGCTGCTAGCCCATCGCACTGATTCAGCGTGCATCGATACGCCATGACTGTGGCATATCTGCCGTCCGCATCACGATGTCCCCAGTTGGTAGTGTTGGCGTTACAAGCATTGAGAGTTCCTCGGTCATGAAAGCACCCAAACAAGTGACCTATTTCATGAGCTGGAACGTATCGCAATGCGGTGGATTGAGCTGCCAAGACGGAAAACAACCAGCCTCGCTTGGCAGGTGTCATGAAATTGTTGTACGACATACCAGCCACACGGGGAGCCTTTGCATTGTCAATAAGGAAGAGGACAATATCAGCTTGGTGATCGTATCGCAGTTGTTTGATGGTCCGGCTAGTGGAGGCGAAGAGAAGTGCTCGGGCAAATCCCGACTCCTGAAAACCAGTGGTGTCTCGTTGAGCATGAGCTAGTCGAAGCGTCAGATCCAAGTTGGAGTTTTCGTAAACTCGGTTGGTTTCGCTCATCATGAGTGTCACAGCAGCCTGCATTTTGGCCTGGGTATCATCCGATACTGCGCAACCAGCTGCAAGACTGGACTTGACGCACTCTGCATTCATGGTCCAAACGACCAACACGTCAATGATGGTGTTTGCCGATGCAGCAGCCTGATTCTCTCCCCCGTTAACGATTGATTTTTGAACTGCAGAAGGAATACGGTTCCACTGTCGTTGCAGAAAGCTGGTTGCGTCGCCTTCGCTGGTATCATCGTATTCATCCGGACTCTCCTGAAACGTTAGCGCCGCTGTCGGATCTACCGATTCTGGGACGTCTTCGTCACGAACCACCGTTACCGTGTTGAATCCATCTGCATTGGGCTTGATTTCATACCACAAACCTCGGGCCAAATCTTGTACTACGCCCGTCAGAATATCGTCCTCGCTGTTGCTGCTACTGGCGTGTCGTAGCAGATTACAGGTGACGGTCCCATCGAGGGTAGACCCCACAAAGCTTGGCCGGACACTGCGAGAGAGAATATCTGGTTGTTGACTATGAAATTTCCACACGGGACCGCCATCTTCCAACTGAATGGTCAACGACTCGCTAACATAAAAGTCGCGACCATGGCCCAAACCGGCAATATCAATCAAGTAACTGTTGTCTTGAGAGTTGCCGCTTGGCGGTGCCTCCAAGAAGAAATGGTCCGTTTCGTCTTCCACAGCAGGCGCAATGTGAAGTGGTTCCTGTGAGGATGACACCAATGCGAAGCAGGCGAATCCAAAAACCACGACACTGACCGATGCAATCTTTCCAGCACTGCTGGAACGTCTCATCCCGGCTTGCTGCTGCTTTTCGGCAGTAGATCACACACTGATGCTACAGAACTGGTACCATGGATTTCTCATCCAACGGCAGCCAATGCTGTGGCATCCTGTGGAGCAAGACGTGTTCCCTTCTTCCATTTTGTTAGTTAGTAGTCTACTCAACAATTATTGAGGGGTGTCATGGCGATCAAGAGCGATGAGGCGAAGCCGTTCGAAGAGGTTGGCAGGAGCCATTCGTGTGTGTTGGATCTTTTGTAAAATCTATGCGTTTGCCTTTATAACCGCGGTACTCAAAGCAACACTCACGTAAAAACTCCAACCAGACAACACAAGACACAAGACAAAAGAGGACACAGAAGGGATCCACGATGGCTGCAACAATCGATATTATTAATACCAGTAGAATTGAAGAGGAGGACGAGGAGGACGAGTATGAGGACGAGTATGGCGGAGCTTTCCGTAGTGTGAGTGCAGATATTGTGGAAAAGAAAGGGGCTGAAGTCAAAAAGATTGGACACATTTATGCCACGGTGGTTGATCGCTCACTGATGAGGGGACGGTTCCTCACAACCATGGACGAGAAGAGTGCTTCCCTTCAGCAAATTGGTATTGCTATATTTGAACCCAAGAATGGTCAGACTAGACTCCAATCACTGGCTGCCACAGATGATAAAGACAGCATCTTGGTGATTGACAAGTTGCATGTTGATGATGACTACAAAAAGGATGGTGCTTCCGACGTTGGGGCAACTGCTATTCGAAAGTTTTTGTCTTTACCAGAAGTGATAGAGGATGTTTCCTGTGCCGTCTATGAAGTAGATCCTAGAGAGGCTATGACAAAGGAGGAACTGACTGCCAAGGAGGAAAAAGATGCAGAGGAGCGCCATGGCATGTGGATGGGTGGACCATCAAAGGCACCAGATACTGCCGAAAGCATCAAAAAGGAAGAAGAAGAGCAGTGTCAGTGGCAGGCATTTCAGCATGCAGATGCAAATCAATTCTTGAGGGTTGGATTCTTTCAAGACCGGGCATTGGCGAAGAGTGGCCATGGAAACTTTTTGGTGGCAACCCATGCCCACTGGTGCCGTGATATGCTGTCGCATGAGCAAGCCAAGGCCATCGCATTCTTCAAACCAGCCAAACAAAATCCCAAGCCAACTGGAAAGGACTCTGAGCTGCAAAAAGCTGTGATAGATGGCGGGGCCGACATGGAAAAAACTGTGAAGTCGATTGTTGAACAGGGTGGATCTATTGCTCGATCCTTTGCTCTCCACGCAGCTACTGCCACTGACAGCAAAAAGGGTGTTCTGCTATTGTTGCGTTTGGATCGGGATGCTTGTCTGAACTCGATTGATTCAAATGGGCAGACTCCCCTGATGATTGCAGCAGGAATGATGGCTGGAAAGTCGAAAAAGGATGAATCTGCTGAAGTGCTGGACATTCTTCTGGCAGCAGGTGCGGATAGGAGCATCCAGAATTCAGGAGGTATGACAGCTTATGGTGTTTTCCAGGCAGTGAGCAAAGAATACCAGTTGATGATGGAAACAATGACGGGAAGAAAGGCGCCTGTTCCCCTGCAAAAGCGACAATATCAAGAAGAGGTCACTGAAAAGTTGCTGCCTCCTGAGGGACCAAGTGCGGCCGACAAAACCGGTGGAAACATGGAAGGATTGGTTCAGTTTGATGAATAGAAATGTCACGCTGGTTGGATACGAGGGCCTGTATCATTGGCAATTGGCAGCATTTATTGTTTACTTCGTACTCGAGTACTTGACAAGTGGCTGTTGCACATTCGCATTTGCACTTCAACAACTCACGCGACTCCACAGCGCTGCTACCGGTATGGTGTACCGATATGGTTGTAGCTATGGTACTACCGAACATTAACAAAGCATTATTATCCCCCCCCCCCCAAGATTTCGCCGTTTCGAGCGTCGTTGTGGGAGCCTGCATGACTTCCAAGACCGCTCAGCTTTCATTGGTATTGCCATCAACAGTGTGACAGGAGTTACAATTTCTCCAGTACCGGTAGGCACTCTTCCCTCTGATGCAGTGCCGCAACTCAACATTGGCCCTTGACGTGGTGCCAAGATCGATAACTGCCTCAGCCTGGTCTGTGATAGCAACGCCTGCCACGGAACTTCCATTAAAAATTCCACTTCTGTCGTGTGCGGAGCGGTGCCTGCAAAGATGCTTATGTTTCAATGGACTTTGATGCGGTGCAATGCCAAGATGCCCCTGCCTGCTATAAATTCTACTCTTCCGCCTGTCTGCGCCGTGACCTACCCAGATGGCTCAACAGCTATCGGTGCAGCAATCGATGGGTTAGAAGCTTCCACCAGGACTCTGACATGTTCGGAGCAACAAACGTTTTGTTTGGTGGTCCGTGCCAGCGTCCAGCGTACGACAGGCACTCCAGAACCCACGCCAACAACCGGAACCACTGGCCCAACACCCACATCTTCCTATGCCAGGGTTTCCAATTGTGAGGCTGTCCTCTGCGAAAACAAGGCTGATCTGCAAGAGGTTGGTGGAGTGATATGCGAGGGGGCTCAAGGGTGTGACGTTACTATCCTTCCTTCTCTTTGCACTGTGGTTCCCCGATTGGACTTCTGTTGGTTCTGGAATTGCTGCCGTTACCGGCGTCTCATACGAATCCTATGCTAATGGCATCCATTTTGCAGGCCAAACAATGGACTATGCCAGGTGGAACAATCAGGGGATGCCCTACAGTTGAGTGCCAAGGTAGGAACCACATTCTGGAAATCAAACGGCTTGGACTGTATTGGCCAATGGGCTTGCCGTGAATCCGATCTGAAGAAGGAACTCCCTCCTGGTGCTGGTCTGCATAAGTACAGTGTACAGCCATGCTTTCTGACAACTGAGAACTGGAGCTTTTCTTTCTACGGTAGCCACTAGCTAGTCTACCAGCTAATACCAGGTGCATGTAGTACCGGTAGCGGCAGCTACCCACTCGGAGCAGCAGTCAACAACTCCTTGATGACTTCAACCCAGTTGAAGCAGCGGTTGAGAACTGTTGAAGCAGACGACTGTAGTTCCATGGTGAGAAAGCGTATTTTAAAATACCGTACCTTAGCTTCACCGGTACCAGTACCAGTACACCATTCGGAGAAGCTTCCGAATGAGGAGTGATTGATTGAATGATTGCTGATTGAAGTATGTGTGTATGTTACTCGAGTACTACTGTTTTCAGTCGTCAGTCGATGGAGCCACCAGTCGATGGAGCCACCGGTACAGGGCACTACAATCGGACACTGTACAGCGTACCGGTACCATACTAGTTCAACGTACTGAGTCTAGTTGTAATGTGAGAACCAGATAGCTTTTGAACTGGTTAGGTTATAGGTTACAGCAACCAGATAGAAAATTCTATCCGGTTTGGTTATAGGTTATCAACCAGATACAGAAATTCTATCTGGTTAGGTTATAGGTTACTGTAACCAGATAGGAGTGGTTATTTATATGGTTATAGATTAGGTTATTGGCTATGAGTAACCACATAGACAACTAGCTCTGTAACCAGTTAAGAGGCCAAATCCTATCTGGTTAGGTTATAGGTTACGTCAACCAGATAGATATGGCTATCTGGTTAGGTTATAGGTTATCAACCAGATAGCAAAAATCTATCTGGTTACTGGTTTTAACCAGTTACGTAACCTGTAACCATTTATCCGTAACCGTGGGTTGACCACCGATGGTTCTCACACCCTGGTTGTAATAGATACCATACTATGGCTCCTGCGATGAGATCGAAACTGCCGTAGGGTTAACAGGAATCAGTACTGGCATGGCTGGCTCGCATGCTGACGCAGGAAGAACAATGGTTTATTTAACGACACCACTCAAATTCATTTAAAGGACACCTTTATTATTATTATTATTCTTTCTTTTTCCTCGAACAGCAGATCAATAGCAGATCGATCGATCGAAGAGCACAACACCACCATGACGCCTCCTCTTTTCCTCTTGCTTTCGCGGCAGATAACGACGCAGTAGTAGCAGCCATCTACTCTTGAGCGGCTGCTACTGGTATTGGAGTCGGCTCTAATCGTCAAGGTCGAGGTCGTCGAGGTCTTCCGCAATCGCATCCGCAATCGCATCCGCCATCTTCTTCTTGGCGGCATCTTCGGCAGCATCGGCAGGAGCGAACGCACCAACCACTTGTGTCAATCCCTGACCAGTGACATCCTCAAAGGCACCGAAAGCAGAGTCTGCAGACTCAACAGATTCGCGAGCTTTCTTCTTGGCTTGGACGATCTTGCGGTTGAAACAGATGCCACCAAAAAAGAGAGTGATGTTGACCTTGCGATCATCCTCAGTGGTGGCCTCAATGGCGTCCATGGTGTGCTTGACAGAGGTGACAATTGCATGGCTGCTGATGTAGATCATGACCTCATCCAACTCCTTGTCAGAAAGAGGATTACGATCAAAGACAATGACATTGGTGTTTCGTTCCTTGTCATTAAAAAGAGCTTCATTGATGCGCCTCTTGAGCCTGTTGAGCTCATCTTCGCCAAGCTTGTCTTCGAATGGAACAGGATAGGACTTGGTGCTGACCATGATTGCTGTTTGCTCAGTTGGATGATGAGATAATGAGGACTGATCCTCTCATCACGACGACTGATCCTCTCGCATTTGAATTTGAATTTTGCCGCCGCTTTCGTGTGAAGGCGCCTCACTTGCCACGAGCCACGAGTTTGTCCACAACCAATCCACCGACAGCCACAATTCAGCAGCAACAAGCCACCGACAGCTCAGAAGCTACTGACTCCACCAACAGTCGCCAATACCCACATTCCCACTAGCCAACAGCCACCGACAGCAGCCAATAGTAGCCACCGACGACGCACGGCCGAGCCACAATCCAACCACTACACGACGGCACCCACAACACCACACAACCTTGCTAGCATGAATCAACTCTGGGATCCTGTCATGGCTGATGCTGGGGATGGACATGGTGTTGCCATGGTCTTCCAGTGCAATGTATACTATTGGATGGCTGATGGCTCCGGCAAGGCTGTGGCTGGTCAGGGCACCTTTCAGAAGTTGCGGGGCTCATCTTGTCAGTTTCGGCTTCAAGTGGATGGAGGTTGTGACTCCACCGTCTCTCACTTGTATTTGCCACCTCTAGCCGACTGGAGTATTAACAAAACAAGAGCCGTTCAGACGATGAATGGTGCTCATGGACCGCAGAGAGCCTTGGTTGACGTTGTGACGTTTGTGGGAAGCTTTGCCATTACGAAACTCCAAGTTACGATGCCGTTCCACCGTGAGAACAGGCGTGTTGCAAAGCTGTTCCGTCCTGCTCTTATCCATGCCGACCAATCGAAGCGTGAAGCGATGGCCTAGTCGAAAAGGAAGCCGGCAACTCATTACTACGACTAGCACAGAATGACATTGGTACAAGACTTACTCGTTTGTTACACTATCCTATAGGCCGATGGCAACAACTCAACCGAAAACAAGACTAGCGGTATCCATAGCTAGACAATAACCTCATACTTAAGCACTCTTCCTTTGTTCCTTTCTCATCCAGTCTTCGATACTCTCGCTGCCAGTGAATGATATCTTCTCCTCTTCGTGATCAAACATGGCGATACCTCGGTGGCGCTTGTACATTTTCTGGGCTGCTCGTATCGTCGCAAACTTCAGCTCGGATTGCTTTTTCCGCATCGTCTCAATCGACACCTCTCCAGTGAGCGGCTTTGTGCCGCCGGTTCCTTCGTCTCCGGCTGCTTCGACTGCGTGCAAAAGCAAATAGGCAATTACGAACTGTCGCGCCTTCCGTGCACAGCCTCGCACCGTTTGTTTCGTCAGCGTCTTCTCACTGTGGAAGCACACATCCAAGACTTGCTTCGTGAAGCGATCCTTTCCTTTTCGTTGTGGCAATGGGATCCGAACAAGGCAGTTCTTTGACACTGACCACACGTATTCAATGCCAACACCGGCAATTTCTGGATGGCACTTTGGAGAGAAGATAACTCGCCATCCATACTGCTTGGCTACCCACTCTAGCATAGAGATTTCCTTCTTGAAATCATCGCATCCTTGGAGCAGCATGCGGAGGCTTGTTCCCTCGATCAACTTGCCTTCGGCATCTTTCCTCCCAGGCATCGTGTAGTGCCCTTTTCGTCTCTTCACAAGCTCCAAGTCAACCAAGCCTCTCTCAATGCACATTTGCAGAGCTCCTTTTGGAGTGTTGACCCATCCTTTTTGCTTCTTGACTTCCTCAACGGATAGATCTATGCAGTGTTGATTGGCAATGTCTCGGAGGAACGCTAGGGAAGTGCGCGAGGGATCAGATGGAAGCCCGGCAGTGTTGCTTCCAAGCTTGTGGATCAGGTGAGCGTGGATTTCTTTTTTAGACCGTAGAGCTCTCATCACAGTTTCACCCTCGAACTCTTGGTCATATTTGGTTGTAGATTGCTGTTCGGAGGACATCCAACTTGGGCCTTGATCGTCCTCTGAAAATACACATCGCTGGACCGCACCAACAGCAAGTCTACATCCGTTGTTGTCAAAAGGACCAAGGCAGCCTTCCGTCAGAGTGGTTTCATGCATCTTTGGTTGCTGCCCACCAGGCTCTTTGTTGAGACGAAATGCGTCCAAACCATCCCTCACCTACTTTGCCTGTATCCTTGGCTGGTCGTTCTAAAATTAACATGTTGTGGTAGCATAATACAGCAAACCAAATCTGCGATAATTTCGAGCATGACGATTGTGTGATAAGTTTGATCCAGTAGCCTCATTGTCGCTGGGAAGAGGCCACCCAGAGGCAGACAACAACCGGAATACACTAATTTCAGTGAAGGGACGCTTGGCAGCGCTGCCGTGGACAGCAATGGCCGCATCTCTAGCAAAATAGTCTTTGCCAGCTCTGTTTGCATTAATCAATCGTAGCTGTTCTGGTGTTGGAATAGGCATCCAGCCTGCCTCCCTGCTAACCACTCCAGATATCATGATAGAGCAACCAAGGTCCTTGGGTCGGAGCCCTTGTTGTCCCTCTGACCCATACCACGCCATCGAATTCATTGCCTTCTCATTCGACACAACTTCATCTTGCCCCCAAACAATTGTACGTCTGGCATTGGCGGGCAGTCGAAGGCTGTAGTTTCCTCCAAACAGATTCCCCTGGAGCTCCGGAAGATTATGAGAGACCACAATATCGTCAACATGAAATTCAAACAAGGTTTGGCCTTGATGGAGGACAGGAACGCCATCATTGTTTGGGTAGATTCGATTGGTCTCTTTCAGTTCTTGTACTCTG